>CAJVPY010003919.1:0-13322 GCA_910591965.1 Dentiscutata erythropus
TAAATTATGCGAATGAACAATGAGAGTAATTATTTAGTAATAGTGTCGTAATGATTGTCAAATGCAAATGTATAAAAATAATAAGTTGTAAGCAAGAGAAAAGTACGTCTCTTGCATAAGCATTCTCTTAATAAAGTAATTACCCATTGATATACATATAAACTTGTCGTTTAATATAATAAATAAACAATAAAGCGAGTGTTCGAATCGTATAATAACGACCCTGGGCCAGATATTCGGTATAGTTTACCCTATATCGTTTAACCACGTGACACATAGGAATGTTAATACTGTATATGCTTTTAGAAGAAAAGACTGACGGAAATAGTTCTTAGAAATAATATTTCGGGAAAGACCTTGTCGCAACCGTTGATACGTCACAAAATCGTTATACAATTGATGAAAAATTTTTTTATATTATTTTACAATATTTTTTGGAAGGCTCACTTGACTTATCTTTTCTATGAATATTGAAAATGGTTAAACAAACATGAAGTCTCACTTTGCTTTACATCATATTTCTTGAATTCCCTTGAATCCTATGGTTTTGTCTTTTTTTAAATTTCACAATTTGATTCGTTAACTAATCCCGTAATGATATTTTGACTGGTCGATACAATGAGCGATATGTGTAACGGAGAATGAAAATCATATCTATATTTGGACGGTTTCTCCTGTTCCTTGTCACCAAAAAGTGCCATCATTAAAATTCATGTCAAGAAATCAGGTTATCAGGAAATTAGTTTGGTCGAAAAAAATCATTCAGTAAATTTTCTATTGGTAAAACGGATTGTCAATAATATGTCTTGTCAGAAAATAGGGTCATCAGTATTATGGACTTTGAGAAATAATATTTCGATAAAGTGGATTCGGAAAGTTGAGCAACAACGATTTAATGGATTTTTTGAGAACTAAAAATTATCACGGTATTGATTTATCATTATCAGTCTTAGTATTAATTAACTATAATTTGTTTATATTAGTTAATTAGATATTTATTAATAGATGATCATATTCAACTTAGAAAAACAATAAAACTATTAACATACTCAACTCGCAAGTTGTGTAGACTGGATTGTAATCAAACAACCAAATTTACAAGAATTGTTTAGAAAATTTAATTTATAATTATAATAAACCTCGTAATTTAGTAAGGGAATTATTTTATCACCATTTTTGATATTCATCCTAGATTTAATTCTGGCTTGCTTATGCGTCCATAAGTATCAAAAACGTACATATATCAATATTTATACAAATATTAAATTAGCATTTAATATCCTCCGCTTATTTCGTTTAGAAATGCGCTATATACTATGAACAGACTAGCCTAAATAAATTTATTATACTTGTAATTTGTTCTCTTTAAATTTTAAAATGACAGGATTACCTATTGAATGTCTTTTTAAAATATTTAATAATTTTAAATACTGTTATTATTATGGATATTTATTTTTGTATCTATTTATAAATCGCCAATGGTGCATAAATGTAGTTCAATATTATGGGGTGAACCATTATTGCATTCTAAAGATTAGAAAATTAGAAAACTTATAAAATATGCCTTTTATCATTGAATTCTGAAGAAAAGGCGTCATTTATCTCATTAAATATATCACTTCCAAATGAACAACATCAATCAACAGCCTTGATTTAAACAGAGCAATTTAAAATATGAGAATGTTGTTTAAATAGTTGAAGATCCTTTAATTACAACGTTATTATATAATAGTAAAGTAAAGAGTCTATTAGAGTTTCTTTACAAAAACATTACTATTACTTTATTAAAATTTTCTCAAATTACTTTTGGAGAATTAGAAATACTAACAGATGTTCTTGGTAAGAATATTAGCTTAATTTTATTAAAACTTTATAATTGTGGACATGATACTAAGAAGGCAAAGGTATTATCAGAGGCTTTTTATAAAAATATATTATTATCTTCTCTTGATCTTGGCTTGAACAATATTGAAGATAAAGGGATAAAAGCATTTACAAAAGTTCATTATAAAAATAACACTCTGGCCGCTATAGATTTTAGTTATCTTAGAATTACTTTTGAAGGTGTAAAAGCACTTGTAGAGGCACTTTAAAAAAAATAACACATTAACCACTTTATATCTTATTGATAATGAACTTTGCATTAGAGATGGTGATGCAATAGAAGAAGCTTTTGCAGAAATACATCTCTGACTACTCTGGATCTTTATAATAATGATCATGGTTTTGAGGGAGCAAAGCAATAATGGAGGCTCTTTGTAGGAATAGAGTTTTAATTTCTTTAGAAATTGGAAGTAATAATAGAAGATTTGAAGAAATAAATATGATAGCAAAAACTTTAAGTAAAAACATTTCTTTAACCTTGTTATCTCTTAGTTGAAATAAACATAGTAATGTCAAGATATTAGCAGAGGCTCTTTGTAAAAACACCAATCTAACCACTTTGTATTTTTATAATTATTATAACTTTTATTCTGAAGAAATAAAAGAGATAGAAGGAGCACTTTGTAAAAAAGTTACTTTAACTACTATATGTTTCTGTTTAGGTAAAAACATCATCAGAAACTTTTATTAACAAACTTTGAATAAACATATAGAACTACAAATTTTAATATTCGAAAATAAATTTAAATATAAAAAACTATAATGAGTTAAAAAAAAAATTTTCCTATTGGATATTTTTTTTGGCCTTGCATTATATAAAGTAACCTTCTCTAGTATAATGCATTATTATTAAGAGGTTGCTGGATTTGAAAATATAATAAACTATTAGATTTATATAGTAAATGAACCTGGTAGATTAATTTTTATTGGATTTTACAGGCTTAATGTTTTTATTCAATTATCAAAATATTGGCTATAATATTTTAAAATTTAAAGAAGCATATATTTTGTTTGTTTTTCTATAAGTAATTAAAATATTATTGACAGTCCCAATATGATATTATAATTTTGATTTTACAATTGGAATATGGCAGCAAAAAAAAAAAAAGTAGTAATGTCATTGCTGCTTTAGTTCAGTAAATTATATTTGATACCAAATATAGATGTAGAATAGTTAGAGTTTTTTTAAATTAAATAGTAATATTGGTGCTAAAGAAATATTACCTTCATATAACAAAAAAAACTAATATCTATATGTTTATAAAATGAAATAAACTAACAGGATTTGAAAGTTCTCAAAAAACATATAAATAATTTGTTAGAATGATGCAATTTAGTGGTAAGTAACCTAAGCATTTTTGCATTTTTAGTTTCTTATATCGATTTGCTAATATTACATTATTTTAAAACAATTCTTACTTAAATTTTAAATATTAGATTTAAATAAACCTAGTCTCAATAAGACAGAACTTTTTTTATAGTGTAGTTCAATAGAATTATTTATAATTTGAAAATTTTCTAGAATAAAATTTAAATTTAAAAGACTGAGTAAGATAAGATACTTTTTTTTTTTTTTTTTTTTTTCAAGGTAAGATTGCTTCTCTAAATACTTTTTATTATATTAACTGTATATCTATTACATCTATTACAGACATGTGATACAACTAACTTTTTATGTATGTCGAGACTAAGGCTATGATCAACTATCTATATCTGGGAACTACCTTATGTGATAATTCGAAGTATCTCTAGTATCACAATTTACCTCCGACCTAATACCTGCTGGCAAGGTAAGTGACCTACCAGACTTAGATTGTTTGTGTCCCACTCACAATAATCTTTTTGCAGTTACCGAAGTTTCCACTTGCAATTTGTTGTCATACTTCAAGTCCATCAATGATGTCCTGGGTCCCTACCCCTGCGGTGTAGAACTCTTATGAATCTGCAGTTCCTTGACACATGACTCCATTGATCGCTTCTTGCCCTTACCCAGTTCACAACAACCCCAGTACTCACATTTGAACTGTCTTCTTACCTGGATTCTTTATCGGTCCCTCCTTTACTTCCAGCTGGCAACACCCGGAAGGGTTGGTCTGCCCAGGCTTTAGATACCTGAAGGACGCCCTCTCCTTGGTCCATACTTTTGGAGTGTATGACCTTTTCCTCCGGTGCGACAACCCGGCGGTTCAGCTAGTGTGTTCTCCACCATAGGACCTGGTTGCTCAGTTCTCCGATCTCAGGCCCCAGTTTGAATTCAGCCCTCCTGTAATACTGTCAAAGATCACTGCTACCTCCAGATTCGGGTCTTCCCAAATGGGTTTTCGGTTATGCCGATTCCTCAGATTTATTGCGCCAAAGCTCCCATTTCTAAATAGTGTGACCGAAGTTACAGATTTAGTTCTAGATCTAACCGATAAGCATAGCCGTCAACTGAACACAGGCCTATTTTTCAAATATCGTCGCCAGTGGGATTTGAACTCTAGACCTGCCACTTGGAGAGGGTGACGACTAGACCACTACACTAAGTCGCCACACCTCAGATAAGATACTTTTTTAATTATTGCAACAATATTTTCTTTTATTGAAACAAACCATGCAAAAAAATAACTTACATTCTATATAGAATGTTTACACAATATCGAAAACATATATATGTGAGTACAAATTTATATATAAGATAAAATTTAATATCTTCTCTGCTAATTCTGGATATAAATAGGCTACCAAATTATAAATACATTATTCTAAACAATTTATTTTATTGATTTTGTTCTAATTTTTATAAAGACAATATTGCAAATGAATATCTTTATGAAATATTCAATTATCTTAGATACCTTATGGATATTTTTTTATTTCTTCTTGTAGCTATCAATGGTACAAAAATATAGTTTCAATATCTTGTAGTGAATCACTATTATATTGTAATGATAGAAAATTTATGAAAATATACCTTCACATTGAGTGCTGAAGAAAAAGCAAACTGATCCTATTAAATATATAACTTTAAATAACAAAAATAATTATTTGTATATAAATATCTTATATGGTACTAGATTGATTAAATTGTAAAATGCTTTGCCATAAGGAAATGAATTTTGTAACTTTGAGGATGTAATTTAAATAGTTAAAGTTTCATTAATTATAATACTATTATAAACAAGTAAAAAGATAAAGCATATAGATATAACTAAAATTAATTATAAAGAAGTAAAGAAACTATTGGAAATTTTTTCTATTTAAACACTAATATTATTCATTGGATCTTTCTCAAATTGAATTTAGCTTTGAAGAAGCACTAGTAGATGTACTTGGTAAAATATTAGATTAATTTTATTAAAGCTTTATGATTGTGGACTTGGTACTAAAATAGTAAAGGTATTATTAGTAGCTCTTATGAGAATAAAACTTTATCCACACTAAATATTTCTTGAATAAAATTAAAAATGAAGAAATAAAAGCATTTGCGAAGGTTCCTTAAAAAAATACAACATTGTTTCTATAGAATTTGTAATTATGAAATTAATTTTGAAGATGTAATAGCTAACTTTTAATCATAGTAGTAATTAACTTGGAATTAAAAAAGCAAAGCATTTTCAAAAGCTCTTTAAGAACACTTTTCTGATCTCCTTGGGCCTATATAAAAAAAATAACCTAGTCTGAAAGAATAAAAGTAATAATAGATGCACTGTACAGAAATACTAAGTTAAATTCAGATACAATTATTATATTGGGTTTTAAAAGATTGACAATGATGGTAGAAACTCATCTAAGAACACCTCTTTAACCCTATTATCTCTTAATGAAGTCGACTTGATAATAAATAATTTAAGTTATTGAAATAAGCTCTTTGCAAAACACTAATCTAGCCTTTTTGCTTCATTTCCTTAATCATTTGATTTTGAAAGAAAAAGAGAGATAGAAGAAGCACTTTGCACAAATCTTTAACTACTTTAGCTTTAATTAGAATAAAATCATAATCAGTAACCCTATATGTAAAATATTATTTTGATTTTTTTAGACATTAAAGTAACAAATTTGGCTCTTTCATAGTTATTGATTATAATTATCGAATGTTCACAGTAAAATCATTAATTGATTTAAATTTGATATAATAATAAAAACTTTTAGTGATTTTATCTTATTTATATGAAATTTGAAATTTTTATGCCACCATATAGCGAGCAAAAACACATCAGCACGATAGTATTGACATATCAGTGGATGAATCTGTATATTAAGATGTTTTAGGTGTGAATATATCCTAGACCTAAATCAGCCACCCTTTGGTCGGGCTGTGTTTCAGGTTGGTTTCGGGACGAAATAAATGGGTCGTGTGGCACGCATAGGCATATTTTACGAAATGGCTTGATTAAAAGTGATACAGACACTACGGGGTGGCACGTTATATCATTTCATACGGAACGTCACGTTCAGATGAAAGTCCAAGCCATTTACGGTCAAATTGGCACAGTATACAGTCCAACAAATCCATACCAACTCGAATCATACCCGTACAAATCCGGATCTTGATCCAGGCATATTTATCTTATAGGGCACTGATCTATCGTGTTTAAAAAAACTTTTCTAGGAAAATTACTGATGAGTTATTTCTAAATATAGTCCAAACTGAAAATGTGGGACCTCTTATTAAATTTATATGTACAGTATAGTGCGGTATTAAAGATAATATTGAAACATTTATAAAAGAGTGATAGAATCATAAAACTTATTAGAAATTTTATTGTATTGAAGGCTTGTAAAATATTAAGAAAATTATTTTTTATACCTCCAATTTTGATACTCGTCCTAGATACTAATACGTATTAAATGTCAATATATTCGGTTTGTGTTCCACACAAGATGCTTACACAAATACTAAAATCGTGCTTATAGTATAATGTGTACAAATATTAAATCGGACATTTAATATCCTCCGTTTCCTCCGTATAGTAAATACACTATATACTATGGAAACATTAGCCTAAGTAAGTTTAATATTCGTATTTTCGTTCTCTTCGATTTTTAAAATGATAGCATTACCAAATGAATGCCTTTTTGAAATATTTAATAATATTAAATACTGTTGTGGAGATTTATATTCGTGCCTTCTTGTAAACCGTCAATGGTGTAGAAATGTGGTTCCAATATTATGGAGCGAACCATTAACACAGTGTAAAGATTGGAAGCTTATGAGAATATACCTTTTATCATTGAATGATGAAGAAAAAGAATCATTGATTCCATTAAATATATCACTTCCAAAAGAACAAAATCTACTATTTGAATATACATCTTATACCACATCGATTGACAGCTTTGATTTAGAAAGAGGAATCAAAAACTGGATTAGTCCTGAAGGATTTGAGCCCTATACCGATTTAAAATCTGAGAATGTGGTTCAAATAGTTAAAGATTCTTTAATTATAATGTTATTACGTACAAGTGAGAAAATCAAGCATGCGAATATACGTGAGACCAATAATAACAAAGTATTAAAGATACTATTAGAATTTCTTTACAAAAACATTACTATTACTTCATTAAATCTTTTTCAAATTAAATTTAGTTTTGAAGAAATAAGAACGCTAGCAGATATTCTTGGTAAAAATATTAGCTTAATTTCATTAAAACTTAATGAATGTGAACTTGGTTCTAAAGAGACAAAGATATTATCAGAGGCTCTTTATGAAAATATAACTTTATCTTCTCTTGATATTAGCTCGAACAAAATTGGAAATGAGGGAATAAAAGCAATGGCCGAAGCTCTTTACAAAAATTCATCTCTGAACACCTTGTATCTTTATAATAATAATCTTGGTTTTGAGGGAATAAAAGCGATAGTCGGGTCTCTTTACAGAAATACTAATTTAGTTCATTTAGATATTGGAAATAATGAAATTGGTTATGAAGGAGTAATGGTGATAGCAGAAGCTTTAAGTAAAAATGTTGCTTTAACCTCTTTAGCTCTTGATGGACATCAACTTGCTAATGTCAAGAAATTAGCAGAAGCACTTCGAAAAAACATTAACCTAACCTTCTTGCATTTTTATAATGATTATTTTGATTATTTTGATTCTGAGGAAATAAAAGAAATAGAAGAAGCACTTCGTGGAAATATTACTTTAACTACTATAAGTTTCAGTTATGGTGAAGGCATTATCAGAGATTCTAATTGATAAAATTTGAATAAACATATTCGCTTATTATGTAGATGAGTTCGGAATTCTGTAAATTTGGAATACACTTAAGTGGATTCTAAATCAAACTTATAATATCAAAGCAACTTGAGTGGAAATTGATTTTAAAGATAATAAAGAATGCATAATTTTATAGCTAAATCATTGTATTATAAGAATTAATATTCCAATTATCCTTATAATTACATTTTTGGGGACAATTCTGGTAGAAACAGACTGCATGTTAAAAGGTTATACATTACAGTACATATTATTTCTGACCCATTTGCATTTTAATTATTATGATAATTTGAACTCGTTTAATTCTCAACTTCCGTAGCCGAAAAGAATTTTAAATACGAAACTTTTATTGTATTAGTATGGTAACATTAATAAGATTGTAATTAGATCGAGATAGTGAAAATAAAGGTTTTATGAAGGAATTTATTAGCAAATGTATTCATTAAAAACGTCTTGAAATAAAAGAAATATTGAAATACTTACAATTATTATGATTACTAACATTCGACTAATTAAATTATCTTTTATAAGATCTGAAAATCGACTCGTCCCGAATCCACATGTCGGATATTATTCAATTATCTTGGAATGATTATCGGGAGATTTTGCACTATGTGGTGTGAAACCGGAAACGTGATCTGACAGTAGGCATGTACTTGCACGACCTGAGAAATTCTAAATTTGGATTATTGGCTGAATTCTGCGAATTGGCAGATCCATCAGATTCGACAGAGATTCAAAGGATTCGACAGATTCAACAGCGAATACGTTGATCCAATGGGGAAGTAAGAGACTTATAGCAATAAGAGTAATTTTGGCTATAAGGCCCATTATATTATGTAACAATAGATAGTTATTAATTATAAAAAAAAGACCCTTTAAGCTACATAGCATAAATTAATTTCGCTCATTAAACCACTAGCCAAATCTAACACGCCTTTTTCGAACTAGTACCTGATTTGTACATATAAAAAATTTTCAATTTATTTTTTGATATGATCTTTATAAAGTTTATGCAGATGCATCAAAAAATGTAATTTTTGCATCACTTTGCATAGAAGATAAGGATCCTTCACTACGCCGGATCAATAATAGAAATGAGATGTCATATGAAAAATTTTAACGTAACAGCGTACAAATATTAAATAGGCATTTAATATCCCCGATTACTTATATACCATCTACTAACTCACTGGCCTAAATAATTCAAATATTCGCAATTTCATTCTCTTTTAAAATGATAGCATTTCCAAATGAATGCCTTTTTGAAATATTCAATAATCTTAAATGCTGTTATGAAGATTTATTTTCATGCCTTCTTGTAAACCGTCAATGGTGTAGAAATGCTGTTCCAATATTATGGAGTGATCCATTATCATATTGTCAAGATTTGAAACTTATGAGAATATACCTTTTATCATTGAACGCTGACGAAAAAGAATCATTGACTCCACTAAATATATCAATTCCAAATGAACAAAAGATATTATTTGAATATACTTCTTATACTACATCGATTGACAGCTTTGAATTAGAAAGCGGAATCAAAAACTGGCTTAGTCATGAAGGAATTAAACCCTGTAACGATGATAGGTCTGTGGATGCAGTTCAAATTGTTAAAGATTCTTTAATTACAATGCTATTGCGCACAAGTAAAAGAATTAAGTATGCGTATTTATATAAGACCAATAATAACAATGTAGTAAAGATACTATTAGTATTTCTTTACAAAAACATTACTATTACTTCATTAAATCTTTCACTAATTGAATTTAGCTTCGAAGAAATAAGAACACTAGCAGATATTCTTCGTAAAAATAATTGCATAATATCGTTAAAACTTTATAAATGTGGGCTTAGTTCTAAAATGGCAAAGGCGTTATCAGAGGCTCTTTATGAGAATACAACTTTATCTTATCTTAATCTTCGCTCGAACCAAATTGGAGATGAAGGAGTGAAATCATTTGCAAAAGCTCTGTACAAAAATACCACTCTGACTACTATAGACTTTAGTTATAATAAATTTACTTTTGATGGTGTAAAAGCACTTGCAGAGGCACTTAATAAAAATATTACTCTAACCACTTTATACCTTGCTGGTAATGAACTTGGCAATAGAGAAGGCAAAACAATGGCAGAAGCTCTATACAGAAATACTTCACTTACTACTCTGAATCTTTGTAATAATAATCTCAGTTTTGAGGGAATAAAAGCAATTATGGAAGCTCTTTATAGGAATAGAGATTTGATTTCTCTAGATATTGGATGTAATAATATAGGATTTGAAGGAGTAAAAGTGATAGCAGAAACTCTAAGTAAGAACATTGCTTTAACTGATCTATCTCTTAGCGGAAGTCAGAGTGATAATTTTAAGATATTAGCAGAAGCTCTTTGCAAAAACACCAATCTAAACTCCTTGTACTTTTATAATTCTTATCATGATTATTTTTATTATGAGGAAATAATGGAAAAAGCTCTTTGCAGCAATGTTACTTTAACTACTATAGATTTCAGTGGTAAAAGGATTATCAGAAATTCTTCAATGACTAGCTTTGAATAAACGTATCGAACTACAAAATTTAAAATTAGTTAATTTATAAATAAAAAAATGAAAAGAATGTTAAAAAAACTTCTTAGATTATAAATTGTAAAAAAATTCTCGAATAATCTTTTATAAATATGGTAACAATCCTACAATCGGCGAGTCTGTTACTTGAACGAGGTAGCATTGTGTAACCAAAGTTTAAGTTATATTAGATCGAAAAAGGCGTGTTAGATACGGCTGAGAGGTTAAGCAGAGTTTTAGGATGGTTTTAGGATGATAGGGATTTTGAAACAGTTAGCGAATGTATGATTTTATTATGTATTATATGTAGGGATGGAATTGCATGTTTAATAAAGACGCTTATTATTATTATAAGAATGTATTTTTTAAAGCAAAGGCGGGAGATGATGTTCCCGAAGGGCCAAAAGGCCTTTATTTATAATTAATGCAATATCTATTTTTACATGTCAGAATAGGCCTTATAACCAGAATTATCCTTATTGCTGTAATTATTGTTATTTGTCATATTCTCTTTTCGACTATTTTATCCATATTCGAGTAATCCACCAAACTCTCCGAATTCTCCGAATCCTTGGAATCCCCAAATTGGATTCCTGGATCACGCGGACATGTGCCTGCGATCAGGTCTCAAATACCTCGTTATAGTAGACCCGTTATAGCAAATTTCTCACTATAATAGAGTGATTCTAGAGACAGTTTAAAATTATTGTTACTGTGATGTATAATACAATAACAGATATTAATTATAACAGTTTGTATTTCTCAGTCCGATCGATACCTTATAACTAGTATAGATTATACCTCTAAATACTAAACAGATGTTGTTATAATAATTTGCTGTTTGTATCGAACTAAAATATAATTTGAACTAATTTTCTTAATCAATTACGAAATTATTAATGTTATATTTCGATATTATTAATATTATTAACTAGATAATATAAAATGCACCTATGGGGTTTAATGCCATTATTGCTAAAATTTGGATTAGAGTGAATATGGCCGAAGATAGGGGTTGAATATTTACACCAAGTATTAATTGTTAACTATGGATTCAACACCTATGGTGCATTTAGTAAAGCCATAATAAATTATCGTATGACTTTAAAAAACAATTTTATTGTTGAAGCCAAATAAGTTTGAATCTGAAAAAAAAAGCTTATGTGAAAAAAACCTAGAATATTTGCTAAATTTTGCAAAAAATAAAAGATAAAAAAATAGCATCACATTACACTTTATTGTTGGACTATGCCGGCAAATTATTGTAGGCCGGAGATGATTTTTATTGAAGCAATTAAGTGGTGATTAGTACATGATCATGAAACGAGTGATTGACCGAGATTAGTCAGAACAGCAATGACATCCCGAGAGGTTGCAATAAACATTGCGCTGGGAGTCGCCGTAGGATTGATTAGCCGGTGGTTTCCAGCTCGCTAAAGCAAGCCGGCTATGAGTATATTATTGGTTGAGAAATTGAAAAATACGCAGGTAGAGAAATGGTAGGTGGGTCGAAACTTTGATCATTCAGGTTTAAGCTCCACTGGATCCGTACTCTGTTTCTTGGTTTAAATATGCATCTTTATTGAGGCTTTGGTTACCCGGTCCCTTGTGCGTAACTAACATATGTCGTTAACATATGCTGTTATGTGTCTTCATATGATTTTCAACATTTAATTACTTTCCTTTCTTTGGTTAGCGCTGCGCGAAATTCGGTGCGTGGCATGCGGTGGCGCCACACGTGTGGCTGCTTCGCTTTATGACCACGTGATCTACCATCACTTTTGCATTAACAATACCTATAACACTGGGATAAATAAGTACGTATAAAGAGGATATGATTAATTTTCCTGTGTCTCATCACTTCCGTATTTGTCTAATTCCTCAACAGTCGATCGAGATGTCATGCAGATCATGTGAATAAATTTTTTATTATGAAATTTGAGTGATCGATGCTCATGAGATTTTCGATTTTCATAGTAAATTGCAATGGTTGGCCATTTTCAATCACCATTTGCAGGGGTTCCTAAAATGAAACTGTGTTCTGAACAATGTGAAATGATTCAGCAAAATAAGTACTTTATTATTTTTATGTTTAAAGTGAGAAAAATAATAAACTCTATAAGAACCTTGACCTCAAAGATGACGGTTTTTTTATATTTTTATGTTTAAAGTGAGAAAAATAATAAACTCTAAAAGAACCTTGACCTCAAAGATGACGGTTTGTTTATAATTTATAGTAAGTAACATTCTTATGATGAACTAAGTATTGGTAAGCTTTTATTTCTGCACTGAGTTGAAAGCTTTAAACCAGTTAAAAAGATGATAAACTAACAATAATATTAATGTTAAAGACTAGACCTATTTTTAGTTTAGTTTATATTGGAATGCAGTTTATAATTATGAGTAATCTTAATCTTTGTTTGGTTTGTTTTATATTAATTTAGAAGCACAAATCTTATACACTAGTTATTTTATATTTTACTCTCCATAGGTCAGGTTATCAGAAAAAAAGTGCACTAGTAGGGGCATTTTGGGAGTTCTGGTCCACTTTTTTCACACCTCTATATGACATATTGTTAAAAACCGCTTTAATCATCATCCTGCTATATTTTATAGCACTTTTATATACTTTAGCTTGGTGTAAATTTTTATATAGCTAAAACACATTCATT
>CAJVPY010003920.1:0-13320 GCA_910591965.1 Dentiscutata erythropus
TATAGGCTTCTTGAGCGATCTAAAAAGCAAAATGAATACTTTAGTACCCAGGGTACCAAAAAAGTGGACCAGCACTCCCTTTTTGCCCCTACTGCAATTGCTTACTGTTTAAGGGATAATATGTGGTTAAAATATGCTAGTTTGCATTGGAATTGTTGTGATTTCTATCACTTAAAAATTTTATCACAAAACTTAATTGATATTTCATAAGTTATTTCATATTAAAATTGGTATGATTTATGTAAAAAACTTTGTTTTAGAAAAATACTCACTATTTCAGTAACTATAGTAAGTGTTTAATATAGGTTAGGTTGTATTTATTGCAATTTGCAAAAGATTTGTTTTTAATTACTGCACTTTGTAAAAAGATGTAAGCTTTGCAGATTACAATAGCATATTAAAACTGGAGATACTGTAAATTTTAAGAATCTTTTGATTTCAAATAATATAAATATTACTAACCGAAAATATAAATTAACAAACAATTATAATCTCAGAAATTTTTCTTACTCATCATCATGAGAATCATGAGTCACATCTTTTTGTAAATTTGCAAACCTATACAATCACCTGATTGTTGTCTGATTGTGCAATTGTATGAAACAATTTTTAGCATGTATGACTTAATCTAACAAAGATTATGAAAGTTACATATTCATATTGAAATTTAGTTTAAAAAGTCACTTTATAATAACATAATTGGATGACAATTAGGTAATTGTATAGATAAGCAGCAATCTATACAATTGATCAAAAATAATAAATTAATATTTATTCACAAGCTACTAAAAAATTTGTTTATAGAATTATTCACTATACTAAATAAGATAAGTTAACTTGCATTAAATTATCATAACTCTAAGCATGCTACTGAAAGCAAAATTTTATTTATGAACTTATTCACTATTTAGGTGATAATAATATGAGGTTAAATTTTAGTTAGTTTGTATTGAAATGTTATAATTTTTATTGTAAGTTATTGTAAACAATTTTGTTACAAACATACTACAATATGTAGTTAAAATAAGTTGTTTTATATCAGATTTGTAATGATTTCTATTGTGAGTTACTGTAAATAAATTTGTTATAAACTTACTTGCTATTCTATTGACTATAATATGCAATTAAGATGATTAGTTTGTATTGGAATTGAGCTATTTAATAAATTATATTATAGCACTTACTTGCTATTCCAGTAACCATAATATTTGGTTAAAATGAAATAATTTGCATAGAAATCATTGTATTCTATTGCAAATTACTATAAAAAAATATTACAAGACTTTGGTGATAATTAAATCTAAGATAGTTTGTACAGAATTGTTGTAGTTTCTATTATTATTTGCTGTGAATTATTTTGTTACAGAACTTATTATTTTGGTACCTACAATATATGATTAATATGAGTTAGTTTGCATTAAAATAAATATAATTTCTATTATAAGTGACTGAAAAATTCTGTTATAGAACTTGCTTACTATTTTGGTACTATAATAAGTTGTTAAAGTGAGTTAGTTTATACTGGAATTGTCATAATTTCTATTGTGAATATTGTTACAGAACCTACTTACTATTTCAGTGATTTCTATTATTAATACTGTAAAAGTTTAGTTGCAAAACATGTTATTATTCTTTTAACACACCTGTGTGATTTACTAAGGGAGCTGACAATTATCAGGTAATTTTCTAGAGGGGGGTTAAAAAAATTGAAATTTTAAATGCACACCCTCTTTAAGTGCACACTATAGCCTGATCCCAAGCTTGGGACTTAATGCTAAGTCACCATCCAACCTCTGTATATGTATAGATTTTTATAGCCCAGACCTATATTTGTGCCTTCTATAAATGCATGTATGTGATTAATATAAATATTCTACCAATTGAAATAGTAGTTTGTCGGATATTCTCAGAGAGGTAGATAATAAATAAACATAAAAGACAAGCATAGTTATTAGAAAAACTTAGAATACTGTTAATTGTTGTAGTAGAGTAGAAAAAAATACTAATTTTATAAATGCATACCCTCCCTAAGTGCACACTATAGCCTAGTCTCAAGGGCATGCACTTAAAGAGGTTTCACTGTATATTAAAAATTAGGGGGGAGTAAGCCTTTGATAAAAAAAAATCAGATGATAAATGACACTACCCTAATGTATATTATTAGCATTATCTATATCTCAATTATAATATCAACAATATAATACACAAAAGTTAATTTTTTAAAATTATGAATAGATAATTAAGTTCAATATTAATATATAGAAGACTTTGAATGTTATAGTCAAAACATAACTATAAGCATCTTAATTTTCACAATATACTGTATATTTTTATATTTTTAATATAAAGTTTGACATATATTTAGTAAATCTCTTAAAAATGCATCTTCTAGTTATGGAAACATAGCTATAATCAGGATAATCTAAAAATTATAAAACTAACAATATATTTTTAGCAGTTGAAGAGTATTAGAAGCAGAATTAATTAAAAATATAGAAGAAATTTGTAAGGCTTGTAAAATAAGGTTTGGGGGTTCAGGAACTGAAGTAATATCTTAAAGTTTGATTGAGTGTATTAGATCAAGAGGGTTTGTATTGAAATTAATTGATTTGTCAGGATAAAATCTGCCAAGAAATTTAATTGTATGACTAGTAGGAATGAGAATAGTACATTTATTATTAATAATATTAGAGTTGAGGGGGCAGTTAAGACATGGATTTGAAGTTATATTGGGAATGGAATATAAAGGTGAAGGAGTAGTTATAAGGTTGCATTAATTAGTACATGTCCAGAATTTGTAGATTGGCGATGGGCTTTGCCAACTACAATTTGATTATTGAGTATTGTTATAAGCCAAGGTTTAGAGTGTTTTGGAAAGTGACCGGTATTTTAGATAGAACGGTTGTGAGGGGAGTTAATGATAGAATTTTCAAAAAATTTGAACTATTGTGAAGTTTTCCCTTTAGGGATTTTGTTAAGCCTTGGAGAGATATGTTTCCAGTCAAGAAAACAAGAATTATCAGAAGTAGTCAGTTGGTCAAGAAAGAGTATATGGTGATGATGAAGTTGTTTTTTGAAAGTAGCATAGTTAGAATGTGGTGACAAAATAGATTCAAGAGTAACTGATCCCTCTTGAATTTTAGAAGGTATAGTTGTGCTTGGGTTGGGATTAACTATCCAATTTAGAAAGTATGCCTTGTTTATATATATACATGAACTTACAACTTATATATGTCTCATCTTTCTACATATATGAACATATACATTTACATGCCTTATTTGCATATATGAATCTTTGTTCTTTTAACATCAGGAAGCCGTTGCCAAGTTTGCATTTCTTCAAGACCAACAATATGTTCCTGAGCGTCTCTCTACCTTCAATATATATGTGTCCCAAAATCTACTTGGGTATTATTTAATTTGATGTTTGGGCTATTTCTTCCATAATACCCCGATCACTATATCAAGTTCACGGGGTATTATTATTACTAATATCGGCTGCAACTACAAAGCGTAAATCCTCACCAAATATAAGATCGTTGCATTATTAAAGTTGCGAAGCCTATTTTATATATGTCTTTACTAACTTAAAGTTTTACACTGCTACTATAGCAGTGAAGCATAATTCTTTGTATAGATCTAAATTTTCTCTAATATAAAGTCCTTGTATTGCTATTATGCAATGGAGTCTAATTTTCCACACATCCACACAATGTCTTTTCTTTATATTGCTGCTGCCATAGTGGGTTTAATTTTAATTTCTACCTAAAGTCTTTGCATTGCTACAGTAGCAAAGCCTAAATCTTCATGTAATGCCTTTGCACTACTGCAATTGTGAAGCCTAAATCCCCTCTATCGTAAGATTATCGCACTACTACTACAAATACAAAGGCTAAATTAGAGTCCTTGCTCTGCTACTACAGCAGAGAAGCATAATTTCACCTATAAGGTCCTTGTACTACTAATGCAGCCCCGGTGTCTAACTGCGAAACCTAAATTTTCACTAACATAAGTTCTCTGCACTATTATTACAACATCTAATCTTCTTCATGGGTCCTTACACTGTTAATGCCAATGCAGGGTCTAATTTAGTTATTTATTTAATTAATTATTTTTTTTGCATAAGACTTTACGCCCTACTACAGCAGTGGAAGCTGTCCTTTACACACAATTTTCACATAAAACAGTTGCACTGTTATTTGCAACCATGAACTCGCACTGCCACTACAGCTGCGAAGCCTAGTTTCCATATAAGGCATTTACACTGTTACCTCCCTTGGAAAGAGCGCCTACTAATGCCTTTTCTCCTCATGATAAACTATTACTTGAAGATTCAAAGAGTCATCATTGCATTCTTGCAAGGTGCACCTTAAGATGCTTTCCCTTTTGTGATCCAAATTTATTTCCGTGAAAGGCTTCAGAAGTCAGTCCGCGTTCAAGCAAGTACATCTGCTAACATCAGTGTTCTTACCAGATGCATCTGCACTAGCATGGTGCTTTACAAAGTGTTTTAGCTAACGGCTTTTATTTAAGGTCATTAGAGGTTGGATCCTTTAAATGGCTATTCAGTAAATATTCGCGGATTTTGATATTTACGAATAGCATTGAATGAATATCCAAAT
Source organism: Dentiscutata erythropus (assembly GCA_910591965.1). Classification (NCBI taxonomy): domain Eukaryota; kingdom Fungi; phylum Glomeromycota; class Glomeromycetes; order Diversisporales; family Gigasporaceae; genus Dentiscutata; species Dentiscutata erythropus. Next base: position 4,623 of record CAJVPY010003920.1, read on the forward strand.
TTTGAATGGATATCCATCTATTATTATAACCATGAATATTCGCGCAAATATTCATGAATAAACGAATCAATTATACCAATTACATACCTTTGACTATCCATGAATTTTGTGTAGCTGAATGTTGGATATTCAATGAATATCTATTGAATATTCATGGATCCGACCTCTAAAGGTTATTATCAAGGAGAATCGAAAAATCGCTGTAGGGCTCTTGATAGTGCTTCATCTGAAGATGCTCAGATCCATTGAGCAGAGTTCAGAGAGTTTGTGTGTGCTCTCTTTTTTTTAACATGCTATTTAAATTCATTTGCCGCATCAACTGCTACCTAAGCCATTTTGATAGCATCTTCAGTGACTATTTGTCGAATAAATGTACCATTTGAATACTTCTGTAATATCTATATTAGCTCCAATACTATTTGGTACGCACTGTATTTACCGATTACAAGCACAAATTACCCATCTTTGATCATGGCAATATCTAAGCACTCAATTGTTCATCGGAGTTACTATTTTGCAACATTCAAATAGCTCTCTTTCTATGATAAATATTAGTTATTTCTTATTTTTATTATTCAAAATTATAATATATATTTTTTAAAATCTTATTTTAAGTTGTATTAATTAAATCTAATACCTAAATATTAATTATAAAATTTTTAATGTATTCTATTAATATATAGTGTATCAGAAGTGACAATATTATTAATATATGTAATAATTCTTAATATTTTGTTTAGATTAATCTCCCCAGTCCCAGTTCTAATACTATACGTTAAATAGTATTATGTAATAACTCGTACTATATAATTTCTTTCCTATTCTCAAACACAATACCACATTTCATCATCCTGCGAAAAGGATCTATATATTTTGTTTTAGATTCAATCTCCCCAGTCTCAGTTCTAATATTATATTTTAATATAATTTTATGTAAAAGCACTTTAATCTCGTTAATAGCAAAAAATCTACCCGGACATGCATGCTTTCCTCCTCCAAATAACAAAAGATTATGATCAATTTTTGTTGCAGGAGAATTACGCTCTAAATGACGGTATGCATAAAATTCTGTGGGATTTTGACCTTGAAGCTCTTCATCACTATGCGTATCAATAAAGTTTAAAAAGACCATACGACCTATAATAATTTTAAGTAATTGGGAATATGTAAGAATTATTACGCTATGAAAGTTGAGAATAAAATAAAGAAATAAAAAATTACCATTTGGGATTTGATATCCATTTGCAAGAGTATAATAAGATTCGGAAACACATTTGTGTACCAAATCAATTGTAAGATTACTAGAAAATAATCTTAAAGATTCTTTAACAAAACTATCTAACTTCACCATCTTAGCAATATCATCAGGTGTAGGTTCATTTCCATTACACTGCTTATTAATTTCTTGAGCTTCCTGATATAATTCGTGCCAATATTGTTTCCTTTTTACTAAATCTAATATTCAAATAAATATATATATAATGTAAATAGAACTAAAAGTAATAAAAAAAAACAAATCATAACTAACCATATAAAGCATTTGTAGCACATAAAGACGTTGATGCCATGGCAGCAAAAATAAAACTGCTGATTCCATCAACAATATAATTATAATTTACATTATTTGGATCGAGATCAGGTGTTATTTCAGGGTCATCTAAGTAACATTGTAATCCATCTAACTATTTTTTAATTTGATAAGTGGTTAAATATTTTATAAGGGTAATATATATGTTTAATGATAATACAGTAAAACCTCTATAAATGCACGCACTTGAGAACAGGTTTAATTAGAGAACAATATTTGGACCTAAATGTGAATGTGCATTTAGAGAGGGTATGCACTTATGAGGGTGTATTTATGGAGGTTTTGCTGTATATATGTTTTATAAATAGCTTACTGGAGCCACCCAAGCATCTCCTAATCTCTTTTTATCGTAAAGACGTTTTTTTATAATCGGCTTAATGCGACTGATAATTACATTTTTATGCTTTGAAAGCGGATTCCAACCAAACCTTAAAGGTATTCTGTTAGTCAATAATAAGATAAATAAATTTTGTTTTTTTTTTCTTATTAAAAAAAAAGCTTCAGTAAAGGTGAAATAAAATAAACTTTACGTGACAAATTGTTGATGAAGCCAGGGATGTATAAAAGATAGTATTGGTGGTATATAAAGAAGTTTGAATATTGAATCTGTTAAGGTTTTAAAAGTTTCCAATGCATCTTTATAATTGCAACATTCCTAATTTTTTTTATTTCAAGAAATAATTAAATTAATGAAAAAAAAGAAATTTTTACAAATAACCATACATACTTCACCGACGATAAGTTTAGCAACCGGAATTGCAATAATATTTGTTAAAGTTTTATGTGGATCACGAATAACCTTTGGTTCTAATAAAAATTAAAATTCATTTTAGGTCTCTCATGAGAAATTTTAAGTTAGAATCTTAAAGCTTACCAATACATTCACCAATATGAATATCTATGGCCTTAATAAGGTCTTTTTGTAACTTGCCCATAAGATATTTTAATTTTCCTGTGATATAATCATGTATTAATTTCCTATTTTTCATAAAATCTACATTATTAAATATGTGATGTAGTGGTAATCGCTGTTTTTAAATTGAATTACGTATTTAGGATTTATGATGATAATAATATCCGAATATCCGAAGGATTATTGTATTTGCTAAGAATTGTTCAATTACCGCTTTAAGGGCTTCATTAAGATTAAAGTCATGCTCCTTGTTTAATATTTCGTGAGTTGTTTTCTTTCCAGCTATAGTCATTATTTCACCAAATACATATAATGTGAACGTCTCTCCATACTATTATTAAATGTCATAAATTATTAACATAAGATTTATTTATACAGCATTTCTTTTTTTTAAAAAAAATAATAAATAATAAAAAATAAAGACCTTTTCTCGTGATTCTAAAATTAATTTTTCACAATCCATTAGAAAACTCCATGTATGTCCGATAATTGGAAATCGATAATAAACAAGAGGTGGTTCATTCTAAGAAAGTTAGCCGTTACATTAATAACTTAATTATGAATAAATATTAATGTGAAAAAAAGCTTACTAGTCCAGCCCGCCTCGATAGTTTGTAATAAACTGCTGCTAAAATTAATCCTATAATAAATGATTGAATATAAATGTTTCCTAATAAGATCGCGATCATTATTTCAGATAAAGTGATGAGATGAAATTGGCAAACTTGTTATATGAAGATGCTAAGGAAGATTTATGAAAAATGAAGAAATGAAGAAAAAATTTTGGGAATTATCGGATTGTAATGAAGAAATGATTAGAAAAGCTGGTGTTTCAAAGTTAAAGCATAGGCTTTAAAATTAATGATGCGTTATTAATATTATTAATAGTTAAAAACTTCGAACATCATTAATAATATCGTTATGAAACTACCAGCGGATTTAATAAAAGTTTAGTTCGCCAATATCTCAACAATTTTTGAGAAAATATCGAAGCAACTTTTCGTTTTTTATACATTCTGTAGTAATTAGATGCGTCATACTTTATTAAACTGTCGTTATATTATATAATATGGTATAATTTTTAAAATAGATACCCTTTATCATGCTGATCCTATGACATATATTACTGTATCAAATTTGGAAATTATCGATATAGTATATTAATATGGTATAGTTTTAAAATAGATACAATATTTTACACCTTACCTAGTGCTCTGCAAAATCAAACAAAAATTTGACAGTCAAATACTTGTGATTAAGTCGGACATCAAATGATCACAGATCAACCAATACAATATACTGTATTCAGCTTTGGTGACCTGCGATCGTTTGATATCCGTTTAATCACAATATTGATTGCCAAATTTTGTTTGACTGTGCCAATTACCTTACCATCTTATTTTGGTCATCAATATATCAAAAGCTCCATAATATCAAAATCTCATGATATTCAGATTTTATAGAAATCATAAATATGATTCCATTATAATTCTTCGTATTAAGTAATATCCGTTATATTGTTGGTCAGTTGTATCGAGAGCCACGTGTATTATACTAATCTTCAGGTTTAGAGATCAACGTAACTCAGCATAGATTTCAAAAATCCTATTTTAAAATATTACCAAAAAACAAGCTTCTTGCAAGATTTTAATCTCGATCTGCTTGCCTGTTGTTACTATAACAAAATTTGTGAAAACTTAGTATTTAGATACAAAATTTTAAATTATAGCTAGTAGTTAGGCACATCCAAATGTCCGTGCTTAAGGTAATTCGATACATCGTAAATCAAAATAAATTAGCTGCGAAACCTAATTCCATTATGTAGACCAAATTTCGGCCGGAATGGATCGGAATTGATGAATTTTGCCAGTAATCTTGTAATCCGCATGATAAGTAAATTTTCTAGATGCTAATTTTATAATATAGTTAGTTATTATTGTTACTTAATGCCGGCCTACTCCGATGCATTCCGACACTAAAATTTGACCGATCTGCTGAATTTTGGTTGCGCGACCAATCTATCCGTTGTTACGATCGGGGAGAACTTTATAGAGTATTGAATCAATTTAGCTTCGATCGTGAACAAATAGTGATTAAGGTCAAATGGTTTAAATCGATAAAATAACACACATAAATTACAGGCTATAAGGTTTCTCTTTATTAACATAATCAATATATCGAATTATCACAATAAATACTAAATACTATCAACCCTCACACACTGAAACTACATCTTTAGATATCTTTAACTCGTATGGAGTTTTACCCACTCGCTTGGATTTCAATCACTCGCTGAGGTTATAATCATCCAACTATGCCACAAACTATACAAAAATAGTAATTGATAAAATAATGATAATGATAAAATAAGATGATACTAAATTAAAAAGAAAATTTTGAGAGTAACACCGTAAATCGCATTAACATACCCATATTAGGATTTATACTAAAAGTATGAACCCAAAATGTGTAGAAATCATTTGAGCACTGCAAAAAGAGTATGAAACTTCTAAGTTTCAAGTTTATCATTTATCATTTATCAAATTCTCGTGAAAAATCTGAACAATGATATATCATAGATATTACGATCAGGGTTTTAAAATTCTTCTCTCATTTATGATAGTTCATCAATCGGAAATAATAATTTTATATTTTATTTAATAATATAAATACTAATTTGTATTTAGACTAAATTTATGAGCAATAAAATTTTAAAGCTTCTCTTGCACGTCATTTTTTGCGCAAGCTCCTTATCATATATTTAGAACTTCTCTTGCACAAAACAATGCTAATCTCTAAACCTGAAAGATATGGGGATAATCAAAATTGGGATTACATAAGATCAGTATAATAATATGGATGCCCAAAAATAGTATGATAAAAGGTATAAAATACCTATTTTAAACAACCATATTTACCGTACTAGGTGTGATATTGAAAATTTCACGAAGATATTGTATATCAAATATCCAATACTACATTTTTAATTTTGACTCTTCAACCTGTAGATCTTTTTAATCAAATATCAAATATCAATCATCAAATACTACAATTTTTCATTGCGACCCTTTAACCCATAGATCTTTTCATAACACCAATCACCAAACTGTTGATCTTTTCATCATCCACCATTCGTCACCAACCTGTAGATCAAATCGTCAATCATGAGTTCTAGTTCTCTGAATCGAGTTGGGACAACCTGAAAATGACCCAAATTTTTGGGACGGGTAGGGACAACCCGAAACCCGACCCGAATTTTTGGGTCTGGTCGGGTTCAGGTTAAATGTTAGGCCGCTTGAAGTAAAACTTTCGTTTAACGTTATCCCCCCTCCATCCCCTGAGTTCCCCCCTAAAATTAAACAAATAGAGGTGATAAATTAGTCGGTATAATGGTCGGCATGGTGCTCAGAATTTTTCGGTTATGATCGGGATTTTTCGGTATAATATATCTTTATTTTTTATGTTTGTTTAATCCCCCGTGAATACGAAAAAAAATTAACGGTAAACGAAATTTTAAATGCGATCGGCCTTAACCCGACCCGAAATTATCCAAATTAGAGATTCTCATAATAAGCATTTTATGTATTTGTTTTTGATTCTAATAGCAAGTGCATATGTATTTTTAAATAATATTTTAAATGAAACCATTAAAAACAGACATATATGCAACAATCAGATTTCTTCAAATGATTGACACGCTAGTTCATGTTATTGTAAAGGTGAATTTTAAAAAAACCAAAACTTTGGTGCAAAAAAGGTTCTAATCTCAAATCTAACTCTAACGTAAGATTTTACTACCATACTTTAAAATATTACGCATATTAAAATTGAGTTGATCCTTCGAAGGGATTTGATTGGTGCATATCTATCGATATCTCAAGCTAATGAAATTAACGATCCTTAGTAACAATATTATAAACTTTTTCGAACTTTGAGAGGAATAATTTAGTAATTACCTATCTGATCGATAGAATAAAAATAAAACCAACTTCCACGATTTTAGGTGGGCAGTTATCGATCAAAGTTGGAAAATTAACTGCGGTCTTTGTTTTAATAATATCTCGACAACTACCAACCTAAAATCGATAAATATTTTTTTTATAAATCCAAATTTTGTCGATTCTAAATATGCAGTGCACTATTCTTACTAGTGTTGGGCAAAATAGAATTTTTTTAAATTCGTGCACATGGAATTCTGACCGCATTATGGCGCTTGCTGCTAATGCAGACTAGAATTATGAGATTCCGAAATATTCTCATGCGCGTGATGCCCAACACTAATTCTTACTGTGGTAGCCAGCTGAGCTTATATGTATATCGCACTTCGATTTAATTATCAAATTTCGAAGGTCATCGTTGCATGGATTTTTAAATGTCAAGAGCAAAAGGACGATTGAATTCATTTTTTTTAAAAAAGCAAATATATTAACCCTAAAATTTCGGGTCGTGTTCGGGTTAATGATACCTGACGAAATTATTTTGCGCTGACGAAATGGTTTCGTCAATGGTTTCGTATTGACGATTGACAAACTCTTAATGATTGACGAAACTCTTGACGAAATTATTTTGGCCAATAAAATATAAAAATACAGATGTCCATCTTAGTGTTACAAATCGTCATTAATTATTTTAACCCACTCTAATCTTTCTTTGTCGGCATGCAGCTGATCGTTTCTAATAAAGTTTATGATTAGCGTTAGTCATCTTATTTATTGGTTGCTATCTTACTCGTGATCCGCCACATTTCCTTTTGGACTAAAACAGAAGGGATTTTCGTATAAAAATTTTATATGTTCTGATCGTTCTGTTCAGAACGTTCTGATCGTTCAGAACGTTCTGAACGTATTCGGGTTGTATTTATAATTTTTTACCTATCACGTGAATCTCACCTTGTATTATTGATTACGCAATAACATTTCGCTTTGTTATATTTATTTAATCACTAACTAATTTCTGATTTCTAAATAGATTAGATTTTTTTTGCCCCTATCATAAAAAAAATTTTTTATTTTTTTTTATACCATTTTTATTTTACTATATTCGTTCTCTAAATCACTTATATAAATACTTGTGCAAAAAAAACAAAAAACTTAATATAAAATAAAAAAAATATCGTATTTCATGTAAATTTCTTCAATAAAAGTAAACATTTGCCCACACTATTTCATTTTTTTCCCCCTTGTATATCAAAATAAAATCTTGCTTATGCTCGCTCATTCGTTTGATTAATCCTTTACACTAATCTTAAGTTGCCGTTACAGTGACACAAGGCTGTGGAAATTACGTAATTATATATTTTGGTAATTCTAAAAATCGACCTGCATAAATTAATTAATTTTTCTCCTAATAGAACCTTGATAGGAATAATGATTTACATGTTTACCAAATATATAGTAAACTCTTCATAGTCGTACGTTTTTGTTTTTCTATACTTTGATTTGATAATTTATAACTATAATAATGCACGTTGTAAGCGGCCCCGGGTCCCTCACTTGATAATTTATTTTTTTTTATTTATGTTATCTATTTATTTTTTTTATTTTTATTATTATTTTATTATTTTCTTTTCTCTTCTATCGTCATCTGTCCATTTAAACTATTGCTATATAAATTTGAGTAAGATAGAAAAGATCGTCATCTCTAAGAATAGGAATTTTCCTGTAGGATACAGATTTGTATCTAGATTCAAAATTGTATCTAGATTCAATTTTGTATCTAACGCCGGATTCAATTTTGCATCTCTCTTCTAAGCCTGTTCAAATTAGATAGTGATGTCTTAATTATATAGAAATCAAATAATTTTAAAGTAGCGTAGCCGCTATGTACACAGTAATGGCCGAAAGTATTTAAGGCTTGCCTGTTTTGCTCAAAAATAAAATTAACTCATTGGAGTTCTAAAACTTCAAAGTCTCGATAGTAGAAGTTTTTTCTAACAAACTCATTGATCCTTGAACCAAATTATTCCTTCTGAACAAATTGCTCGTATTAAACCACCTTTTCATCCTAATATTGTTACCAAAGTCACGACAAGCTAAAGTAAAAGCTTGAGCCTAAAACACCTTCAAAATAAGAGTAGAGGTGTTAACCTTAGATTGTTCCTTATTTAAAACCATTTCACTACAAAATACTTATCCTAGAATTCCCTTGTCTCTAAAAATTGTCCTTTGATTACCCGGAAGTAAAGCCATTTTTTCGTG
>CAJVPY010003921.1:0-13317 GCA_910591965.1 Dentiscutata erythropus
TAATTATATAGACTAAAGGTCATATTGCATCTCTAATAAAGGTCATGATTATTAAAAATAAATTGAATTACTTTTAACTGTTTTTCAAAATATAACGATAGTAAATATATTTCACAAATAATTTATTTGCATATTAAATTTTTTGGTCGATATGAGCTTGGGTTTGGATTTATTAGCAATAAATATTAATTTATTACACTTTACGCGTGTCTATCTATTTCTAAATATGTGAAAAATTTTTTGTTACACGTATTTATTAGTTTTGTAAGTTTCTTTGCTTCTTTATGTAAGTTTATTTGTTTTCTAACATTTTCTTAGTTCTTAAAAATTATGCATTGTAATTGGTTAATTATCATGGAAAATCATGGGTAGATCTACAAAAATTGACCAATTAAATGAATGTCTTCCTATGACCCCCTCACCCTTCTGAGAAATTTAGTCATTTTGATTGGTTATATGTATATATTTAGACTGAGATTTTGTCTACCTCCTCCCTACCTATGATATCAGCTAATATCTGATACTTCCTTTATTCACTTTTATTGATTTGGTGGTGATAATAAGTCATTTATTTATAATTATATAAAATATGACAAAAAATTTTCTGCAGCTCCTTAGGATATTCTATTTTGGTAAGATTATAAATATAGTCACTTATTTAGGTTAATTTAACTAGAAAGTATAAAATAATTTATTAATCAAGTTTATTTGAAAGCAATATGTGTTCATTTTATTAGTTTTATTGGTTTATAATCTGTGATTGAATCCAATACAACAAGACTCTTTCCGCTGATCCTCTGTACCAAATTTGGACAGAAAGAAAAATAAAAAATAAAACACTTTTAGACTTAGAAAGCAATACAAAGTAGTTTAAAAAAAAAGAAAGAGCACCTAAATTTATATATATCTTGTTTAACAACAACAAAATTATCAGTACAAGCATTAGAAATATATTTGTTTGAAAACTAAATTTTGAAAAAATTCTTTAGAAAAATTTTTCTGTTTTTTTGGGGGACACATCTAGACCCTGAACTGTAGATCACTGTGTTATGCATAAACAAACAAACAACAAACAACACGTGTACAAACAAACAAACACAAAACAAAACAAAGATAAATAAAACATTACATATTCATATTTTATTAAATCTTAACGTGCATTCTAGAACTTTCGAAAAAAAAATTACTCAACATAATTTCAACACAGATATAATATATTAAAGATTGAACACATGGATATAACGCAAATCAAAGATTTTGCTTTGGCACCAGAAAGCAAGAAACAGGAAATATATGCAGAGCAAGGTGCATATACCTTGAATATAGATCGAGATATAGCGAGATATCTTGGGTATCAAAACCCAGAATTTATATCGATAATTCATAGTGCTATAGAAATTTACAACTGGGCCTTATGTAAAGCTAATCAAGATAAAAAATTGTTGATTGAAGAACAGGTACTCATTGGCAAAGTAACAGAGATTACAACAAGCATAAAGAAGGAAAGAGCCAAATTAAGTGAAGAAAAAAGGTTAGAAATGATATATACTTCGATGAAAATAGAACTCAACATACAGAAGAGTGAAACAAGCCTCCGAGAGAAAACCTTAAAGAGAAAACGTGAAATTGCTGATGATGTAGAAGATAAAGCTTCTAGGAAAAAAGAAGAATTAGTACTGATAAGATTAGTGGAAATAAACTTGAATGATAGTGAAGTTGAAGTATTAAAGAAAGATAACACAGAAGGTGCAGAAACCAAAGCAACCCTAATATATGCAGAAGTCGGACAAGAAGACTATACAACACAAGAAATTAAAGAATAGATAGGTATGACCAAGAAAAAGAAAAATATGAAAGAGAGCAATATTGAAGAAAGCGCTATCTCAAAAGACAGTAAAGACATATATAATTCTATGTGGGCACCTGAAAATAATGCAAATCAGAAGACCTTACCAAAAGAAGAATTCAAAGAAGTCAGAAAAGAATCGTTATCCAAGGAATTGTCATTAACCATCCGGGATCTTCCTGTGAACTCAAGATTGGGAATATAAAAAGATGTCTAAAACCATATGGAGTTTTAGTAAATATCGAATGGAGCATGACAACAGAGCATAGAGCTGCTTATGTTAGAGTTAGATTCACAAATGAAGAAAAAAGACAGCTTACAAAATGCATGGACAATTCACTATGAAGCAAGAAAAACAATAAGAGTAACAAGTGGTAAATTCAATACAAAAGAGATGGGAATCAGAAATAAATTCAAACTTATACTAAGAGGAGTACTACACAGAGCATGTGATGCAACACTACTTCGTTAGCTTGGTAATCTCAAAGCAAAAATGGTATACATACCAGACAATAGACATGGCAATCAGAGAGAAGCAGCATTTGTTTATTTTGCATCACTACCAGAGTTACAAAAAGCAAAATCAACAATTTCATATTACTTCAACACCAGAATGAAATGAGACAAAAATTCTAGATATGGTAGAATTACTCTCTTTGACAATAAAGAGAACTTAGCAAAGAAAGAATATATAAAAAGAAGTATATATAAAAGTGAGTATCACATAAGAAAACACCAGGAAAAAAGAAAGCTAAGCTCTAAGAAAAGTACTCACGCGTATAGAGGTTTTGCAAACAAAGAAAGAAGTAGTGTAAATGGCAGAAGTAATATTAGAAAGCTCTTTCTCAATGTAAAAAACAAAATTCCAGTACAAGTACTAACACAAGCATCAGGTTCAAACACTTTGCCAATAGGTGATAGAAAAGGGAAAAAATCTTTGATACAGAATCTTGGCATAGCTAGTAGTTCAAAAGAAAAGCTTTCAGAAAGTAAGGAAATAAGCGAGTTGGAAAAAATGATGATAGAAATGCAAAAGCAATTTAAGACACTGAAGCAAATGATCGCGATGCGCTCCTAAGAGCACCCCAGGCGAATTAAAGAAAAAGGGGAAGGCAAAAATTCTCACTTCTGTTCTAAATGAAACCCCTATACTAAAGCACCATGAGGAGTTTATAGATGAGGTTAAATTCACAAAACTAAAAGTGGGCTTTCACAATATAAATGTGTTGAAGTCAAATAGTCAGAAACTAGAAGAGTTAGCAGAATTAGGTAAAGAGGAGGATATTGATATAATAGGTATTGCAGAGACGAATATAAATGAGGAAAAAGGTAGATGGATAGAGTTAGATCGACATGGGTACAAGAGTTTTTGGTCAACAAAAGAATTGGACAAGACAAAAAGGTCAGGAGTAGGGGTTTTAGTAAATGAACATTGGTATAAGCATTTAGTCAAAGTCAAAAAATACAACCCATATGCGTTAAAATTAGAATTCTTCTTTAAGAAAGTGGTGATACAGATCTGGGTGTTATATTTACCCCAGCAGACAAAAAAATTAACAAGAATGTGTAGCATACAATAGTACAAGATGTAACAATAAGATAGACACATATTTATGTATATTAGGAGATTTTAACACCATATGTGACACTAGATTAGACACAGATAATACAAAACGTAAGAATCAGGAGCTAGGTAAAACTTTGCTAGAATGGTTTAAAGGTAGAGATTTAATAGACACATATAGATACTTAAATCCTCACCAAAAAGAATACACCTAGCAAAACAGTAAAGTGGCTTCAAGGATTGGGTAGGAGAAGAAATGAGCGAACTTCTTAATTAAGCTACAATCAAAGACATTAATGTAATTACTAGCAGTGATTATAAATTAATAGGTATGGAAATAGAAACGAGCAAAATACTCAAATATGAAGAACTCAGCAGAAGAAATAAGGAAAAGCTAACAAGAAGAGTTTTCCTATATCACAAAACATTAGTAGAAGAATGAGAACTGTATAGTAAATGTGTCGAGAACACACTTAAAAAAAGAAAAAGTCTTTGGGAAACACAGACACCACATACTGAAACAAAAAACATTAATATAGAATGAGATATTATAAGTAGTGCGATAATGAACACGGCATTAGAATTTATCCCATAGATTAAGGTGAAGAATGTCAGCTCCTAGATCAGAAATATATAGTGTAATCAAATTTTTATATCACCTACAGAAAAGCAGTCAAGATATGCCAGGTGTAAGAATTGACTCTAAAGAGAGGAAAAGACTAAATAAAAGAATTGAAGAAATAAATCAAACATACCAAACACAGATCACACAAATGCCAGAATGGTGGAATTAGGTTCAGATGGTAGAATTAAAAAATTGGGGAAAAATTCTAAGGAAAAAGGTGGGAGATGAAGAACGAAGGAAAAAAGAAAAGAAATCTGTGAAAAGGTAGAAGCAAGGTTTGGCATGATAGAAAGGAATAAGAAAAAGATGTTACAAAGTCTTTTGAATAGGCCATACAACAAAGTTACAATAGATAGAGTTTTGGTGGGTGAAAACTCCAGATCTTGGAATCAAGAATTAACTAACAAAGAAGAGGAAGTGAAGAAGCAAGTGGTTGTGCACTTTCAAGACCAATTTAGAAAAAGAAACCAAAACTTCAAAGAAATGAGTAAGGAGTGAAAAGAGGTGTATAAGCCAAAAGAGAGCATTGATCACTCAATATACAAAGATATAATGAAACCTATTACAGCAGAAGAGTGGGCACAAGCACTAGGCAAAACTAGAAACGACACAGCTCCAGGGCTCTCAAGCATTGGCTACATTTTGTTTAAGAAATTAATACTGAAAGTAGTAGAAAGAATAATAACACTAATGAATACAATCCTTGAACAGAGTAAAATCCCAGACAAGTGGAAGCTAGGTTAGATATACTTAATACCAAAAAATAGTTTTTGGGAGTATAATTTGAGTCACACTAGACCGATTGTATTATTAGAAACATGTAGAAAAATTTTAACACGGGTGCTGCAAATAAGATTGGATAAAGTACTAAGCACGAACAACATACTTAAAGGTGCGAATTTTGCAGAACTGTCTGGGGAAAGTACGTCCACTCCTATTCATGTAATGAACAATATAATAGAAGAAGCATTGGAAAAAAAAGAGAGCTTTGGATCATTTATCAAGATATGAAAAAAAGCGTTTGATTCGGTTAGCATGGTGTCACTTAAAAAAGCCCTTGAGAGAGTAAAATTATCAGCAAATTTAATAGAAAAAATTATAGAACTATATGAGAATAGAAAGCTTAGTGTTATAACAGAGTTTGGTAATACAGAATTTATTGAAGCTGGTGATGAAATAGATCAGGGAGAGGTTCTATCTCCTCTGGTATGGAGAATCTTTTATGATCCCTTACTGTGCAGAATACAAGAAGCAAAATTAGGATATCAGATGCAAAGATCTAACTTACACAGAGACATAAATAATGCTAAAGCAAATATAAGAGTAGAAGTGTTAGCATACGCAGATAATACAACCTGGTTAACAAGTAATCAAGAAGATATGCAAAAAACAGTTGATATCGCCTAGGAATTTTATAAATTAAATGATATAGAAATAAACCCAAACAAAACCGAACTTGTAATTATAAAGCCAGGAAGAAAAAGAAATATGAAAGACCTTTCAGTGATTGTAAATAATACAAATACTAAAATCATAGCGAAGAACCCCAGAGAAGCTACACGATTTCTTGGAGTATAGATGTCAGTTAATAAGCAGAAACAGTTAGACATATTTAAAGCAAGAAGCGAAGTAGGCAAGATCACTGGCCTACTTAAATATAAACAATTGTCCTTAAGCCAGATTATATACGTAAACAATGTAGTGTTGATACCTATTTTGGAGTACAGATTGATGATTTCATGTCTTACTAAAGCACAATATGAGAGAATACATCAACCAATAATACGTCTAACCAAGTGGAAAATGTCAATGCCTTCCATAATAGCAAATGTAATAACAAAGCACCCTGAAATAATGAACCTTAAGAGCCTTTGGAATAGACACATAGAGCACCATATTTCAGAATTGCTAGTTAAACTAAACACACCAGGTCTACTCGAGGAGTCAACAGTAAGAAGACTCAAGCAGGGTCAGCATAGTGTAGGATCGACCAAATGTATTCTGACAAATCAAGCGGTTCTTGAAGGTGCAAAAATAAAGAGCCATAACTTGGGTTTAAATATATTATAGCAAGCCAAGGCACTTGGTCTAAAAATAGAAGAAAATGAGCTTACGAAAAACTGGAGTATTGATATAACCCAGAAGTCTAATGATATAGAAATCACAAAAGTTCTTAAAGAAATAGGTTTGACATATGAAGAAATGAAAACGAGCAAGTTAGGGCTCTGGCTAATATTATAGCTCATATCGAAAGATGGCAAGACTCTTCATATATAGGGACAAATTAAATTAGTATGTGGTGCAGAGTTAAAAGGAAAAAAGGTAAAATGGTTTAACGAACTTGAAAAAGAGATGTTAGCTGATCTGAGAACAAGAGAAGTCAAACCCAAGTACCAAATTGAATCAATCAACACTAATGCACCGCATATTGAAACAAGAGCAGTGAACAAGGACAAAAGAACAAAAGAATGGGTAATGTGAAAAAAAAAAGGTATAACAAATTTAGTATAGAAAAGATCAAGGAAAGGAAAATAGTTATATAGAAGTAGAGAAGTACAAAGAAGTAACATACTGGCAACAAAATGAAAAACAACAGAGACTAGAAGTTGATACAACATGCGAAGGTTTTGTAGTTAAGTACAAAAAACTTAGAGATATATCAAATTTAGTCCGGAAAACAGAAAATGAAGCAAAACTGCTCTTTGAGAAGCAAAATATAAACGAAATTGTTGAGAAGGGTAAGAAAAAAGAGTTGGTTAACAAAAAAGACTGAAAGAGAAAGAAGAGGTAGTTATTAGGTATGAAAGTTGGGAAATGGTCCTGATAAATAGAATTGTTGAAAATGATATAATTAGGAAAAATATGTTAGAAAGTATAGAACAAAATAGAAAAATAGATAGTTTATTTTTTTACACGGATGGCTCACTCGGTACCTCAGAAAGAGAAGGAGAATTAGTAATGAGTTGTGGCATAGTACAAATCACAAAGACAGGACACTTATTACGTCAATTTGCATGTGCAACAAAGAAGTGGTTCTCATCAACAAGAGCAGAATTGGTAGCAATCCTATATGTACTCCTAATTATGCCTAACAAAAGAAAAGTAGAAATTCAAACAGATAGCAAAGCAGCAATACTGGCAATCAAAAGAGGTCTAGAAACGAATAAGATAAAGCAATGGCTCAGAGTTAAGAATATCGGTCTTGTTGCAACTATCGTAGAAGTGATAAAAACAAAGAAGCTAAATGCTATTTTCACGAAGATAAAAGGGCATTCAGGTGACATATTTAATGATCTTGCAGACCTGAAAGCAAAAGAAGGTGCCAGTTCAGTAGAGTACTTGAATCCAAGAATCATAGATACAAAGCATTACAAGTACAAATATACATGGGAAGGAAAAATAATTGAAAAGCCAATTCGTTCTTTTACCAAGCTGCTAGAAAAGGTTCTATTTAAAGCTGAATGGACATTTGTACATAACGCACACAACAAGACCCACCAGGAAAGAAAGAATTTTCAATTCTGGGACATCCTTCACGCACTATTAAAGAGTGAAACAAGACAGCGAAACTATACTTTCAAGTCTAACACAGTACAGCTCTTTGGAATAAAGTATATAAACAACTTGCTTCTAGTTCTAACAAAGCTTAAGCAAAGGAAACTCGAAACATATAAGACAGACACTTGTATTATATGTAAGAAAAAGAAAGAGAACGTAGAACATCTCGTAAGCTGCGAAACATCTTTAAATCTGCTCCATGATATAGAGGAACAAGTAGTAAAGGCAACCCTTGTAGAAATGAAAGACACACAAGATTTAGAGAAAAAAATAGAAAGTATACTAATAATGTTAGGAAAGGGAAGCCAAGCGGAGGAGTTACGCAGAAGAGAAAGATGGATCAGAGGCCTTATTACAAAAGAAGACTTCGAAGAACTTAGATCTAGTTTAGCTCCAATGACCAAACAAAAAGCTTTATTGCAGCATTATGAAAGAACTGGATGAACTAAGTCTACGAAAGAATATAGGTAGCAAGATGTAAGCTCATACAAGAATGGGAAAAAGAAAACGGCATTACAGCTAAAGAGAAGAAGAAATCACATGAGAAAGCAAAGAAGAAAAGAAAAAAGAAGAGCGAAGAAAGTAACAAATCCCTAAATGAAAGAACTCCTCCAGATAAACACGTTGATGCATCAAGAAGAAAAAGAGAGGAGAATTCAAGATTTGAAATAGTATATAAGATAACTAAAAAAGAATTGTTAGGTTGGATTGTTGGAGGGAAACGTGCAGATTGGTGGAAAATTAATATGTAGTTTTGACAGGCGGTAAGAACTAGCTGTTGACATATTATTGAAGCCAATTTCAGGATAAGATAATACAGAGGCGAATCTTACTATAGCAGGTCGCACATAGGTACTTATTGAGCAACCGGGTGAGTCTCCACTTGTAATTTAGATACCAAAGAGATTAACTCTTTGGAAAATTTTAATAGTTTAGAAAATTATTACAAAGCCTAATAAAGTGAAGGCAGGACTGCCAAATTCATTAAAAAAAAAAAAAAAAAATCTGTGATTGAATCTTTTATTCAAGTTGATTCAGTCATTATTATGAAGTATTTGAAATAATCTATGTATCTATTATTAATTTCTTATTCATACTGATTTATGATTCTGAATAACTTGGTTTTCCGAAAATTTATATACAAAATATTGATTATAATTTTAGTTTTATTTGAACACAAAATTGTATAGTACACTTGCAAAGTGTATCTGCTAAATGCTTTTCCATCAATCCAGTCTTTAATTTAAAGTAAAAAAAAAAGAATAAAATCAACATGTAAATTATAATATGTCAAATCACTAGAAGTATTCAAATATTCAATAATATTCAATGAATTTATCTGAATATTAATTCAACTTTTTAACCAATATCTGGATATTAAAAAAAGTTAGATTAATAAATATCCAGGTAGTTAGTTTTAACTGGATCAGATCATATTTCAAAGATTCAATTCTTTCAGGGATTGTTTCTACAAAGTGTATTGATTAATATATTTTATTCTTCTAATCTGTGTTCATATTACAGTATAAGACTCAAAGAAGCTAAGAAAGTGTTCTTGTAAGCATATCTATTAATGCTTTTTTTCTCTTTTGCAAGATATACTTGCTAAGGCCTTTTCACCTTTTAATTCAAGTTTATTAGAACATAAGTCAGTATGGCATTCTTTTGTTAATGCCTTTTTAAAATATCAGTATTAAGTATGCTCAATTCTGATTGGTCGGCTTAAATACTGTGCCTCACAAAATTTATAAAAAATTAACTTTGCCTGAACTAAATCCCATAAATGCCCAGAAATAGTGCTGTTGTTAAGTAGTAAGTCAAGTAAATATATAAAAAGATATCAGTAGTGAAAGATAAATAAGTGAAATAAATAAAGTAGTAAAAGTAAAATACTTACACTATACAAATCTTTAAACTCAAAAGAAGTAGATAGCAAAAAGTATATGTGAAAAAATGAATACATTGAATTTATTAACTCAGTTTTTGCTATTACTATATTAGATGAATCTCTTAATTAAAATTCAATTCAGTATAATGACAAAAAAGTTAACTGTTTAAATTTAGTTATTCAAGTTAATTCAAGTTTTGTGTAGGCTTGATATTTAAATAATTCAGATTATTGTATCGATTTAGTAAATATTTATTGTTTAATAGTTTAGTGGAAAGTATTTTAACTAATCAAATAGTTTGCCATTAAGAGATATGAAATGTAGTTTATAAGAAAATTTAAATAGTAAAAAATGTTTAGCATTAGTATTTATTATTTTAGTCAACAAACTTTTGCCCCAATCTAGAGTGTTCAGCTATTTCTAGCATCTAAAATAGCACTAGCGATATCACAAAAACAACCAAACTAAATTTGATAAAATTTGTCTTATTTTTATTTTATAATATTTAAAATTAAAGTAAACAATTCTAGTTGAATTTGATTATATGGTTGTCATAATATCACTAGTGCTATTTTAGATGCTAGAAATAGCTAGACACTCTGCCCCAACATACCTTTTTCGCACTGGCTTATCAAAATTTTATAAAACTATTGGTATAAATAGTATTTATTCAATATCTTACTATGATCAGACTACCAAATAACTATATATTATTGTTCAAATATTTTTTTTTTTTTGTTATAGATCTTTGTTATTGACACTAATATATTGCTATTATTATGTTTTTTTTACTATTATACTAATACTTTCTAGCAAATATGCATTAGAAACTTAACAATTATCCCTTTCAGGAGTATATTATATTATTACTTTTAAAAAATTGTATAATAATATGAAAATGAGAGATAGTCGGGTTGTGATGTTTAATAAACTACTAAAGATCAAAAACCTTCTCAGGGCACTAATTAAAGTCTTTATTTTAATTTATCATAGTAATTGAGCCTCACTACAATTATTAGCAAATCACATAAAAGTATACTTCAATAATATTACTATTCATGCTATTGATTTTTATCAAATATTATGAAAATAGCTAAAATTACATCATATACTTGTGCACTATTGCTAGAAAATTGCACTTAAGAAAATGCTTGGGAATGCTTTGAATTTTTACAATTTAAATAATAAATTATATATATATATTACATTTAAACTTTCAATTAAAATGTCTTTAACTCAAATATTCTTGCTTATCTGGAAACCTCTCATGAATTGATACAATAAATTAATATAGTCACATGAATGAATTCTGTGGATTTAGAATCTATTTTGAACTAGATAAGTAGATTTTGAATCTTAAAATAATATATGAGAATGAAATTTTTAAGAATAGGCAAAAAAAATAAATTTTAATTAAATTTGATAATAAAAATATACAAAAGTTTGAAAACATTGCAATATTAAATAAATCAAAGAATTTTAAGACTAGTATATAAGCATATAATATACACATTTATCTTTATATTAATATCAGCTATAGTAAAGGTAGAATGCATTCTTGCAGCTTCTTATATACTAATAATTTTAATTTGGCAAACTTCAAGCACTTCATATTTAGTCAATTCCAGTGGTTTAATTTTATTCACCTTTTAAGTTATTTAGGCATGCTTTGTTTGGTAATTTCCAATTACTTAGCAAGTATTTTCGTTAGAAAATTTCAATAATAAACCTAGGGCTATTAATGGAGTACTGTACTCCAGAGTAATTTGGGAGTATAAATCACTTCAAGTTAGTGTGTTTTGTATGCTACACCACTCCAGACTGCTATAGGAGTCAAATAGAGTGGTTTATACTCCAGAGCTATTACCAATACTACTCCAAATTAAAAATATAAATAATTTTGTCGATTGTTGTATATTAAAGAATTTATTAAGACAATTATTATTATAGCAAATAAGCTGTTCTATATGTCAAATTCTAAACTATAATTATAAGTTATTGTCTAGTAGTTGTTACTATCATATGTATTTAATTACATTAAATAAAAAATATAACTCAGAATGATATAAACTCAAAATTTTGGTTTTTTCTTAGTTTTTTTTTTTTATATGTAAAAATTTTTTAATTTTATCAGTTATTTATAGCATTATTAGTTTTAAAACAGAATAAAAAAGAAAAAAGATTTGTACAAATATGATCAAAATTTGGTATGGCAGTAACAACATGGCTGTATAATAATTATAATATTGATGGTTATTCTGACTGAGTATATACTGCACCACTCTGGATAACTTTATTAACAGCTCTAAATAAGTCCATAGTTGCTTAATGCAATAGAGATTTAATGCTTAACAAATGCTTCTTAAATCATTAAAAATTTATTTTTAATAAAGAAACATTATTATTGGGTTGACATTTTTGAGTTAGAAACTTTTGCAAAATGTATTTAAATTAACAAATCTACTTAAGATTCTGAATTCACAAAATTTTAGGTTCAATTACAACATATACATACTGTCATGTCCAAGAAATTTTGAGAACATGTGTTTTAAAAAATCAAACAATTTAATTAAGCAAAAAATATTTAAATAATTAAGATTATTAGAGTTAGTATATTACTAAGTTAGAATAGATATAGTAGTATACAGGTGATGAAAAAAATTATCTAAAGCCAAGTAGTAATTTATATGTGTTATGTGATTTTAATTTACTAAAAAACTACCTGACTTTAAATGACCTCCTGTTAGGAATTGTCATATACCCAATACTGATATTATCCGGCAGTTATATATAACTGTATATGCCAAAATTTCTGATCTTGAAATTTGATTGGATATAAGTAGTATTGGCTTACTGATACATGCCATGTAAAAATTATGATAAATTAATTCTTTAACATGATTTTAAAATTTTGAAATTATATATAAAAAAACAACAAATCAAATTACAGTATTAGTTTTTTGTATTTTTTAAGAATTATTGCATTTTTTGTATTGTTTTATCCTTCTTCTTTGTGAGCTATAGCTATTATTTTTTATGTTATGCTAATGAACATTCTATAAAATGAAGACTCTGCATATAAACCTAATGAAATTATCAGCTTTCTAATCTAAATTCCATTGAACATATTTTTAAACAGAAATTTGTAAGTACTTATTTTGTTATTAATGTTTTAAGTTATATCTAATATATATTGATTCTAATAAAGTTTTTCTGAATGCTTCACTGAACATTTTTCAAAACTCACTTGAATGTTATTACTTCCAAGAACAAGCTCAAAGCCCCAAACATTTAGATAATTTATTTTCTTAAAAATAAGTTATTCAAAGAATCAAACAATTAGAGAAAATTAAAAAGATTCCATTTCTGCATACAAAGATTGAAAGTGATCACAGTAAGTTTCTTTAATTCAGCATAGTGACCTAATTTAAGAATTAGGGAAAATGATTGTAAGAAAATTATGGATGCTGCTATATGTATTCACATTCTTTAAATGCCACTAGAGTTTTTTATAATTTGATCTTAATTCTATTTTTAACTTTATAATTTTGATCATTCAATGTAAATAATTAAGCTATTCGAGACAATACTTAATATTAAAAAAATATATTGTGTTCTTTTTGTAATAATATTGATTATATTTTTTGACAGGACTGAAAAAAAGATAAACAACTCTTTCTGATGATCACTTGTACCAAAAAATCCAAATACATTTTTTTTGTAAAAAAACAATAGAGTATAGTAAAAACGGAGGGCAGCACTATAAGTCGGCAGTTGTTATTTAGAGGTAGTTCTTATACACTACCTGCTAACTTCTTTAGAGTTTATCACTCAC
>CAJVPY010003922.1:0-13315 GCA_910591965.1 Dentiscutata erythropus
AAAAATTTTTCATTATTTGCTAGTTGATAAAAAAGATTAAAAAAGGGAGGGGCAGCACCCCCAAATAAAAAAACAAAAAAAAAAAAAAAAAAAAAAAAACTACAGTAAAATTACAATAACTAACAATATAAAGTCATAATAAAATCACAAGTATTAATAATATGAAAACTATATTAAAAACCAATATAAAATCACAAGCACAAATGATAAAAAAAGTTATGATGAAACTACAAGTACAAATGATAGTAAAATTACAAGCACTAATGATAAAGGAGTTACGACAAACTACAAGCACAAAACTATAGCAAAATTATAAACAAAATCACAAGCCTAATACATTTGAAGCCAAATTGAAATTACAAGCACCAACAATAAAAAAAGCTATAGCATACTAATAACACCAAAACCATAGCAAAATTACAAACCTCAACAACACTAAAGCCATGGTGAAATCACAAGTATGAAAATAATGCTAATAGCAATGACTTTAATAATGATAATACTAACAATGATACCAGCAACAACACCAACTACAATAGCGACAGCACAAAGAAAGATAACAAGCTAAATAAATAAATAAAAAAATAAAAAAATTTAGTTAGTAAATAATATTATTATACAAACTCTATGTTTTATTTTTGTTATTTTTAGTATGTTAATATAAGTATAACAATCTCAAATTAAAACTTAATTAGCCAATAATAGCTTTTAAAATATGATTATAATTGCATAATAATTTTTTTTTTTTTTAAATTTGGCAATTCTAACTTTATTGTATTAGGAGTATATAATCAAAATACATAGTTTCTAAACAAAAAGCTTGCAATAAACTCAATATCTTTTACCTTCTTACTCTTCAATAAAGACTCACTTGGCTGCTTGTAATGGTGCCCAAGTGCGATCTGCTATAGCAATAATTCACTTTTTTCTGGCATCTAACTTACTAGATAACTCCCTGAAAAAATCACTGAAAGCTTGTTGCTAGCTTTGTTAAGATTGCCTTTTTTTAACATTTTTTCTTCTTCAAAAGAGTATACAACAAATAAGGATAAAAAAACAAAAAACACAAATAAAACAAAAATAACACAAACAAAAGGAAAAAGAAAAAACAAAGAAGAATATAGAAAAAGAAAACAAATACAAAAGGGAATATAAAAGAAAAAATTACAAAAAAAGATAGCAAAAAGGATAGCAAAAATTTTATCTCTTTAGCACTACTATTATCTGTACTAGGCTAGAAAAAATTATATAACAAATATAATATTTGTATATTTCTGGTATAAAGCTTTGCCTTATTAAATAAATTTTCTAGCTAGATTATCTGGACTTCTAAATGACATAAGCGGCCAACCTTAGCATTATGTGAAGCAACACAGTCCATAAACAAACCAAACTAGATATATGATTTCAGTCTGCTGGAACTGTTCAGATTTGGTAGATATAAACAATGCTAATCTTTTGGAGTAAGCCATTTTGCTCACTTTTGTAGGAAATTTTGGAATAGCAGCAAGGAAGCAGAGAAAAGAGATGAAAACACTTTGTTTTGTTTAATAAAGAAGTGTGTATTTTCTTTATTTAACACTCTAAATCCATAGGAAGGTGCAGATACTTTCTTTATTTTTTTTAGGTAAATGATAAACTCTGGACTTGTTAGCAAATAGCATATAAGAACTATTTTTAAATGACAAGTGCTTAGCCTCTACAATAAGTAATAAACTCTGAGAAAGTTAGCAGGTAGCATATAAGAACTACCTCTAAATAATAACTGTTAAGTTACAGAGCTTAGAGACTATTTCTCCGACTGTTTTTACTTTTATAGGCACTTGTATTTTTAAGAATTTTGAATTTTTGTGGAAAGAGTGATCATCAGAAAGAGTTATAAATTGCATAATAATATTGATATTAAATCATATAATAATAAATATTATAAAATTTGGTTTATCTAAACAAATAATTAGTTGAAATATGCTGCTATATAGCTTATATCAGCTAATCATTTGCTCTAATAAACAAATTTCATAATATTAATATTATATGACCAATATTTTATAAATAATATAATTGCAATATTTTAAATTATAATATATTTAGAGAGTTGCTATTTCCACCCCCCAAATTTGCTAATTCTACTCCCCTGTAAATTTAGCTTTTTTTTTAAACTTTAAGCAAAAATATCTTGGTAACTACCAGGCCAAATTTGACAAATATTTTTTTTTTGAATTCTATAGATTTGTATAATTCAAACAAAAAAAAGTTCATCAAATTTGGCCTAGTAGTTGCTAAGATATCATTGCTCAAAGTTTGAAAAAAATCAAAACGTCTAACAAAACAAACTATGCAAAATTTTTTAAACTTTGAGCGAAGATATCTTTGCAACTACTGGGCCAAATTTGATGAATTTTTTTATATGAATTCTACGAATCTGTAGAATGCAAATAAAAAAAATTCATCGAAATTGGTTTGGTGGTTGTCGTGATATCTTCGCTCAAAGTTTTTAAAAAACCCAAAATATATATCAAAACAAAAGCTGTATCAAAATTTTCTCAAACTTTGAGCGAGGATATCTCAATAACCACCAAGCCATTTTTGATGAATTTTTTTTATTTGAATTCTATGAATCTGTAGAATGTAAATAAAAAAAAAAACATCGAATTTGGCTTGGTAGTTGGTGAGATATCTTTATGCAAAGTTTGAGAAAAAGTTTGGCACAGCTTTTGTTTTGATATACGTTTTGAGTTTTTTTTAAAACTTTGAGTGAAGATATCATGACAACTACCAAGCCAATTTCGATGAAGTTTTTTTCATTTGCATTCTACAGACTCGTAGAATTCAAATAAAAAAAAATCATCGAAATTAGCTTGGTAGTTGTTGAGATATCCTTATTCAAAGTTTGAAAAAATTTCGACATAGCTTTTGTTTTGATATATGTTTTGGGGTTTTTAAAAACTTTGAGCGAAGATATCATGACAACCACCAAACCAATTTCGATAATTTTTTTCATTTGTATTCTACAGATTCATAGAATTCATATAAAAAAAAATTCATCGAATTTGGCCCAGTAGTTGCAAAGATATCTTTGCTCAAAGTTTAAAAAAAAATTGTATAATTTGTTTTGATAGACATTTTGATTTTTTTCAAACTTTGAACAATGATATCTTAGCAACTACTAGGCCAAATTCGATGAACTTTTTTTTGTTTGAATTCTACAAATCTGTAGAATTCAAAAAAAAAAAATGTTTATCAAATTTGGCCTGGTAGTTATCAAGATATCTTTGCTCAAAGTTTAAAAAAAGGCTAAATCTGCAAGGGGGTGGCATTAGCAAATTTGGGGGTGAAAATAGTCATTCTCTATATTTATTATATTTTTACATATATTAATTCTATTAATAATATATAATTATTATATTTTATAAAATATTCATTGTAGTTATTTATGATTTTTCTTTTTAATAATCACTTGAACCAAAATTTCTACTAAAAGAAAAAATATCATTTTTGTTAAAAAGTTGTAGCCTAATATAGTGGTTTGTCTAGAGGTTAACATTTTCTGTGTATGATTTCTCTATAAGTAATATTTAGCATGCAAGCCAAAAGCATTAATATACAAGATAACTGGCAAATAGTAATGTTCTTGTATAAAAAATCTTGGTAATGCTTTGGCAAAAGTCTTAACTTGTTGATGAAGCTCTTAGATTGTTACTTCAAAAAAAACACAAGGAAAACAACAAGAATTATAATTTTCTAAGTTGCACTTCTTTTACTTGGTCAAATAGTTTTTTTTTCACTTTCTCTCATCTTTCTGTTAATCTTCTAAAAATTTTTGATAAAAAGTAAGAATCTGGCTTACTCTCTCCAAAAGATCAGTATTGTTTATTTTTCAAATTTGAACAGTCTAGCAGAATGCAATTATGTGTTTTAGGAATACAGAGCTACTATACAGAACTAGGTCCTAATACTTAATCTTTAATAACAGCAGTAGGTAGTTTGAAATATAGGTTTACAGATGGTAGCAACACCTGCTCAAAAAATAAATTAGAATAGGCACAAATAAAGTTATCCAGAGTTGGTTGTAAAGTCAGAAAGAATAGCTTCAACATTAAGGCAAAGTCTTACTATAGAAATATACAAATATTACATTTGCTATATAATTTTATACTTGTCTAGCATGAGTTATAATAGTGCTTTTATAGATTGTTGTATTTCTTTTTGTTTTGTTTTTTTTGCAATCTGTATTTGTTTTTTTTTTCTTTTTTGTTTTCTTTTTCATTTGTTTTTGTATAACTTTTTTGAAAATTTTCTCTTTTGTCTCATACTTCTTGAAAAGAAGAAAGAATTAGAAGAGAAAGTTTAACAGTCATAATAAGGCATATAATAGCCAGTAAAGTATTGAGAGAGTATTTTTATAGTACAAAATTCTTATAAAGATTTGGATTCTAAAAGAAGCAAACAATTGTTATGACAGATCAGTTTAAAAATTTTGTTTAAAAAGCTTTTATTAGATAGAACTATATTTATAATAAAATTGTTCATATATAATAGTTTACATAAAGTTTATATAAATAAAGATAAAACTGTTTAAAAAAATAAATAAATAAAATATATATTGCAAAAATTTTAAATTTTTTAAAATATTTATTATAAGAAACTTATGAGAAATGATAAAATAATATAGCTATAATATAGTTTTGATATAGTTTTAATATATTCTTGATATTGTAAATATTATACTAAAGTAATAATATTATAATAACATTGTAATAATATTGTAAAATATTACAAAATATTTATTATTATATTGTAATTAGTGTTAGTAGTTAACTATTATTTATTGACTTTTCTAAGTCAATATTAAAATTGGCTTAGCTAGCTAAGTTAGAGTTAATTATTCAAAGTTCTATTTGATTAAACTTCAGAAATTATGTTCTAATCTTGCTCATATTTTATATTTATTGATATTCTTTTTAGAAATTTTTAGATTCAAGTATAAAATTTTAATATAATATATTTAAACTATTGTATATGACTAAGTTAATTTTTGAAAAATCAGCTGATTAAACTAGCTAATCTGATTTTATCAACTAATGCAAAATTGATTACAAATACTAATTGTAATGATATTACAACTACAGTATATAGTAATAATAAATTATAAAAAATTTACAAGTCAAAAATTTAAAATAGCATAAGAGTTTCAAAATGTTATAAAATTTTTTAAAATATAGTAAAAAGGTTATTACAATATTATAAGTATATTGTAATAATATTTTAAAAAATTCAAAGTTTCTGGAATATTTCTAATATATAGGGTGAATTAGTAAATTTTTTATAATAAAGATTTTTCATAACTTTAAACAAGAATTACTTAACAAAAACTTGACAAAATTTAATAAATTTTTTTTCAAACAATTTTTACAAAGTTGTAAAATTAATTTAAAAATTTTTTATTAAATTTGATTAAGTTTTTATTAAGTTATCTTTGTTTAAAGTTTTAAAAAGACTTATTAAAAAAAATTTGCTTGATTTCTATTGACTCAACCTTATATATTAAATATATAGTTACAACAAACTTAATATAGAAATTTTAAATCATTTAAATAATATAACAATAATATTAAAATTGTTAAAAAATAATATAATATTTTTATTATATATTCAATATATAAATATATAATAATAATATTTTAAAGAAGTTTGCTATTTAACACTACTTGAAAACATTCTTTTTAATCACTCTAAATATAATACTTTTAAACAACAACTTAAACACAAAAATATCTTATACCTAGAACAACTTTGTTTAGCAGACAACAAGACTTTGTTAGACTAGCTACACTTATTACCTAGAATTTTACATATTCCCAAAGGCAAAAAACCACTCTGGTTTAATTACTTAGAAGATACTATTCTTGAAAATAATCTATCTTGTACTATTCTACCTCTCTTTCAGCCTATTAGCTCCAATTTTTTGTATTTCAAACCAATCTTATTCCTAAAACTCACAAACCTTGGTTTCTATCTTATTACAATGAGCATATTGTAATTGGTCAAGTTTACAGAACTTTTTTGCAAACAAACACTATCTCTATAACACACTAGCAACATAATATTGACACTTCTATCTCTAATCATTATCCACTACCTTCTATTTCTTGCACACCTTGTCAAGGCTATAACCTTAACTCTAATTGTATTTCTAGCTGCTGTAGCTTGAAGTATCTGCTATTCTTTCTACCTAGTTCTTGGAAAGAAAAAAGGTAACAAACAACTTAATCTTAATGCAAACTATATTGACCTTATATATTCTACTAATATCAAATGTCCTTTAGAAATACTACTGTTACTCTCAATTAACATTTTTGACTCTCTCTTATTTAACATTTTCTTTAGCAATGAAGCTTCTCACCAGCTCTTCCAGTTTGCATTAGCCAACTCATCCCAACATGAATTTACCTTTTACACTAATAGATCTGTTAAACAATTCAGTACTGACCAATGCTTTATAGGTATTGGCTAGGTTCAAATTCACAACAATTTAGTTATATAAAGCTTCTTTGCTCAAATCTCCAAATAGCCCTCTTTCTATAAAGCCAAACTATTAGCAATATTATCTGTTATCTCTACAATTCCACACAACTCTAGCCTATAAATCTATACTAATTCATAGTCAATTATATCTAAATATAACAAACTCCTTACTTTATCTTCTCATTCTACCAAATACTTTAAATTTAACTCTTGGCCTATTTGGTATACACTTCTTAATATTCTAAAAACCTTTAATATTCAACTCTTATTTTTTAAAGTTCAAGCCCACTCTGATGACACTTTTAACAACTTGGCAGATTTACTCACAAATAATTATTCTACCTCCCCAATGCTATCTTTTAACTATACTAATTCTTATAACCTCTACTTTATTCTATCATAGAAAGACAACTTTATTAATAGCCCTTCGAGACAATTCACTAAACAAATATGCAATGCACATAATATAGCTCTATAGTTCTCACAAAACCATGCCCAAGAATAGTCTCACTTTTTTTATCTAATTAATTGGAACGCTTCTTAGCTATACTTCAATAACAATCAAAAAACTTCACACAATTTCACTAATCCCAAACTAAATCATATAAAATCTTTCAAAATCAAAATGTTACTTAATATACTACCTATATATGCACACCTTCATAATATTTATCCTCATATATTTATATCTCCCAACTGCTTTTCTTGCAACAATTCAAACTCTTCTTCTTATTGCTATACTTGTCCTAATTATAATCTTTTAATTCAAACTATTAACTCATCAATACATGATACTACCAATACCAATCTTAATCTTTCTTCTCATCAGCTAAATAATCTTATGCATACTATTTTTTTACACCCTGCCTTCAATCCTCTACCATTTTAGCTATATCTTTATTATCTTAATTTTATACTTAAAGGTCTCATACCTATATCCCTAATCCAATCTCTAGACCCCTTTGAAATCTTATACTCTAATGCTTCCCAACTTATTATTCGACTACTTCTTAAAATCCCTGACTAACTTTATAACTATATCTGGATTCCATACTATACCAATTTCTCTTACTGGAAAAATCTTGCCAAATCTCTTTCTATTCTAACTATAATACTTGACCCCAATTTTCTTTGCAGCCAACTAATAGAAGAACCAAAATTAACTATACTTACAGTTGTCCTTGTAGCTCTGCTGACCAATTACACTCTGAACTTAATATTTGTCCTCCTTTAGGACAAGCTAATCTTAAATTTAATATTTGGTCTACTATGTAAATCAAATATAGCACATCTATTAACCATATTCTAACAATTCAAACCTAGGTGAGTCTTGACCACTCTAGTAGGTTTAAGTTGCAGATAATTAGTTTGAGCTTTTAGTCTGAGCTTTATTCTTGAATATAATTTATATTTATTTGTCATTATACAAATTAAGTTTTTATATAGTTGATATGTAATTACTTATATAAATTAATCACTAAAGATATGAGCAAGGCCTCACCTTAATACCAAAAAAAAAAAAAGAAGTTTGCTATTTACCTCCATTGGTGATTATTACTAGTGTTGCTATATCTCAAAAATATACTAAGTAAATGGAATTGGGTACTATAAGTAAAAATGTTCAGAACCTCTAAAAACTTTACAAAAACTAAAATTAAGACCTTATATCCAATTTATATTATATAATATAAAAAAAAATCCTCTCAAATTCCTAACCCTAACTCTAGAAATTCTTAGAACTGGTGTTGATCACCACTGGTGATATGTAGTAATTTTCTATTTTAAAAATATTCTACAAAATTGAAGAATTATCATGCCAGCAGATTTTGAAAATCATGAATAACTTATATTCATCTTTTCAATTCTAGTTCCTTTATTGTAGCAATAGCAAACTTAATGCATCCAAATACCATTTACCATATCTGCAGAATTTTGATAATAACTAAATGCCTTAAATTTATCCTTTCTACATCAATCCCTTTTTCATAACAGAAGTCAAGCATAAGTATTCTGCATAAATAGATCCTAGTTTGAGAGCAATTTACCATCGAAATTTAATGCAATATGTGATCTCATAGTAAAATCTTTTAGAAAAATCGCCTTTAGCTCTTTTCATATTGTTGAAAATTGAATGTCCAAGTTCATTTCTATAATAATATTGAAGATAATTGTGCAAAAGTTTTTCTTAATCACGGCCATTGTAAATCTGCTGACTAAAAAATATTTTTTTTTATATAATATTTCTTGATGAAGAATGGTTAAAGATTTACTCATAAAATGATAACGTACGAAAAAAAAGCATCCTCAGGTTCATAAAGATTGGATTTTCCATTGCCAAATTCGCTGAGAAACTCTGAAATTTGATTAATTTATCAAAAATTTCAATACAAACCGGTTGAACTAAGAATGCTTTCTGCAGTTTTGTGATTTCCTTATCGAGCATTGAAAGAATATATTTTCAGAATAATTAAAATTAACATTTAATTCGTAAACCGCCTGAAACGTTCCAACATTATATTAGTTGAAAATGATTCTTCTGATATTGTATTGTATTCAGCATTTCGAATAAATAGATAATCTCATCTGCCCTATAAGAAAATGTACCGGGTTGGTTTCGGATAGGCACGGGTCAAGATCCGGATTTGTATGGTCCGAATTGTTACAGATTCAGTGGACCGTGTGGGCCCATATGCCCGTGCCAATTGGACCGTAGATGGCCCGGGTTTTGCAGCAGTTACTAGTCGAATTAGTACGAGATTTGGCACGCGTAAATTCACGTACCACCGCGATAACAAATACAAACATGCGGATTATAAAATTTACATCAATGACAAACTGACTGCATATGAAATAAAATTTTGTAAGGAATTTTTTGTTAAGATACTCGAAGCAGCTTCATCAGTGAAATTATGAGATATTGCACTTTTTTTTAAAAAAAATCATTTATAAATCTTTCGGAATCCGCGAAACGAGCCCTGTATCACAAGTCAACACGTGTGCAACGTACACATATGTGTCATCTGAACGTGCCGTTCCATATGACGTGATATAAGTGTCATCCCTTACCGTAATGTCTATGCCATTCCGTAAAACGTGCTTGTGCGTACCACACGATCCGTGCCATTTCGTGCATTCCCGAAACCAACCCCGATCCACTTTGCTAAAGGGCTGTATTGAGGAACAATCATCATATAGCTTATAGCAAATATCATAAATTCACGACTTTTCACCCAATAAATCGATGGCATTGCTCCATGTTAAATTCGCTTTTTTCACAATTATCATTCTTTTAGCTGCAAATAATTATAATCATTCATTTCATTGATAAATTAGCAACAACAATTGGTTTATTAATTCTTTTTTATATATTCAATTTTTATTGCTTCAATATTTCAAGAATTAGTGATTTATTTTTTATTTTTATTAGCTTTATCACTCTTTATAATTTTATTAGTTTTATCATTTTTCGTTAGTTCTATCACTTTACATTAGTTTTATTTTATTATTTAAAATTTTAATTCATTTAAGCTAATTTATAAAATTGCCAATAACTTCTGATTTACTAAGTTATTTGAATAATTAACTATCAAAAAAAGTTTATCTTGATGAGAGGATTTCAACGAGCCCAAAACTATTAAAATCCAATAATAAAATTTTAAGATTATTAAAGTTTTATACAATTTTATATGGATTTTTTGTTTCTCGTCGAGGGTGTTACAAATGAAAAGCAACTATAGTAATCTGACCCTTCTGCTTTCGTGCAATACGTATCGATCGACTGGCCTTGATGATGGTTATCTAATGCTATTATCTACCACAAAGGATGGGACGAAAAAAAAAACAGACAATTCTATCTAGAAAAACCCTTGGCTCCCCGCTAGTCAAGATTAAAACGAGTGCTATGCACACAAATATAAAAAAATTCTTTCGTGACTGTCGTCCCGACAGATGTACACAAAATATAAGAAATTTCTTCGTGACTGTCGTCCCGGCAGGCCGACTCTATACACAAATACAAGAAAACTTCTTCATGACTGTCGTCCTGACAGGCCACTTCTATTTCAAAATCAAAATTGTGACTTTCGTCTGACAGACCATAAACTATCTAAAAATTAGCTAAAAGAACAATACCTGTCGTCACGACAGGGTCATTAAATAAAAAACCCTAAGTCACTGCAAGATAGTGTACGAGGATCGGGTAGGGCGGGGTAGGGTGGGCGAAAAAAAACAGACAAAATCGGGTTAGCAGAAAAAAACAGGAATTATCTTTTCTGGGAAAAAACACGTTCCTCTTAAATACTACTAACAATTACTAATCTCAAATACTACGTCATTGCGTTATAAAATAAATCTCAACGATCAATTACTATATACCCGTGATCGATTCGAGACAATATGCTGCTCCGATACTTGCTAACCAAACTATTCAAAATGGGTTAGTAGATCAAAAGTTATCAATAATTCTATAAATCAGTATTATTTTTCCATTTTGTCTTCAAGAAAATACAATTGATGCTAATTAGAGGTGCAGGTGAATCGTCCCAATGATGCCGTAACTATATTAAATAATAATAAAAAGTTACGACAAATATGCCGTAACTTTTAATAATTATTTAATATAGTTACTGCACGTTACGGCAAAGTTACGGCATGATTCACCTGCATCTCTAATGCTAATATCATTTTGTTATCTACTGATAAACCTATTTTTCGCGGTGTGTAATTTCAACTTTTGGCCCAAATTAAGCTTAATTCGGGTTATCATTCTAAATCACACTCAGAGCATTATTACGCGTAATAGCTTTCTTATTTGATCTATTCAACTGCCTCTTCAAATTGTCTGTGCAAATACTACATACTGTATAACACAAAATTCAAAATATTTAATTTCATAGCGAAAATTTTATTAAGTAATCCTTTTAATGAAGAGCATTATTACAAATGTATTTAAATAAGCTTTCCAAAATTCATTAATTTCATTTAAACCACATAGATTTATGGGTAAATGACGATATTAAACATTTATTAATTAAAGCTCATGAATACATACGATGTCGAATATTGTATATAAAGACTAATGAATTGAAGTATTTAAAATAAAGATACCAAATTCGTGAATTCAATATTATGCAAAGTGAGCGATAATTTAATAGTTATTCACAGTATAAGACATTCACTAAGCAAAATGTTTAAAAAAGCTTTTCAAATTTGTGAATATTTACTGTATCATGATAGAATATCTCTTTATTATTTGTGTTAATTTAGTAAATATAAAAAAACATTAAACGAAGTTTGTGAGTATTTATTTATCATTATAGCATTTATTAATTTTGATGTATATTTATTCTATTATTTTTAACAAATAACAGTTTATCAGATGCTCATGTACAAATCTTTCAATAAAAAAGTACTTTTAAAAATGCCCAATAGCATAGATTTTTGCAAGCTCTTTGTAATAAGTTTATTAAAAAAAACAACAACAACAAACAGCTTATGTTTATGTTTATAGTATTATACATGATCCTACAATTTGATCCGTTGCGTAGAAAGAAACACTAGGAGAAGTTGTATTAGAACATAATTCTATAGTACTTCAAATATTGGAATTCAATAAAATTCATTTTACGTACTTTATAATTTTTAATACAACAGAATAACGAAAGATTCTCACTGTTTTTCTATTAATTATGGCTATTTACAAACTCTCGAATACCAAAATTTGTAAAATAAGCAAGAACTCCGAAGTCCAATTTTTAGCATTTGTATCACATATGCAGTTTACGGATCAATCTTTCTTTTACAACGTACGTACGTACGGTGCAGGAAACCTAAAAACTTCAATCACTTTATATAGAATAATGGTTTTCTAACTCATTGAAGATAAGCTAAATTTGTCATTCTCAATAGCATGCATATATATTATTTTTTGCTTGTTATTTTATGCAAAGATTTTCTTTGCTTATTGAGATCGATAATTTAGGAAATATATTTCGATGTGCTACTAGTTTATGTATCATCTTTATATAGAATATTGAGTTTATGCATCATCTTTACATAGAATATTGAGTTTTTTAAAATTCCTGCACCGTACGTACATACTGTACAAGAAATTAAAAGCTTCATCTCTTTACATAAAGATAATGTATCATCTGGTAGCACATTGAAAATAAATTTCTTAGTTTATAAATCTCAATAAAGTGAAGGATCTAAAAATAATACGCCAAGAATAATTTGTGCGTACCTAATAGCAACTATTTGCCATACTGCTGAAATTTAAAATAAGCCGCTACTGAATATAAAGTGATTGTGATTTTTAGATTTTCTGCGCTGGTGCATGAAAATCTAAAAACCACAAAGTATAAATAAATAGGATATTGAAATAAATGTTTCCTAAATTATTTGTGTAAGTGTGTACATAAATATTTTATTTAAGTTTTTATAGAGATTACGAATTTTGGATTTCTTGCATTGGAAAAAAAAAATTATAACCGCCATCTCTATAGAATTATATAACGTACAGTACAAACATTAAGTAAAATATCAACTTTAATAATATATTTATTTATATTAATAATTTAGGAATAATTGTTTTTTTTTTGTATATACCGTATTTACGCCCATCTAAAATTGTAACGGCATGCATTTTTTAGACGTTATTACGTGAAAATATAGTACGTACATATATAATTTAACAACATATATTAAGTTCAGTGAATAAACTATTAAATTCGACACATTATTTTTATAGCTTATTGAGGTTGATATTTTGAGAATTATTTATTTATTTTTG
>CAJVPY010003923.1:0-13315 GCA_910591965.1 Dentiscutata erythropus
AAATAGACATTGTTATAGATTTGAATAATTTATTCATTTGATAATTAATCTACTTCCGAACTATACAAAATTTTTTTTCAGGCCGACGAGCTAGAAGGCCAAATACGCGACATTTCTGAAAGTACAGATAGAGTGACTAATGAAATATATGATACAAGGAATAAGCTTGAACAGCGAAAAGCAACTATTGAGGATCTAAGCAACGAGTACAATGACTTAAAGTCTCAACGAGATAAATTAATAGATCAGCGAAAGTTTGTATTTTTTTTTCTTTCCAGAATACGTATAATTTAAAATCAACTGCAAAATCTTTTGTCATCATTGATACGACTTATGTAATGTTTACGTACCACTAGAGAAAAGTGGAAAGAGGATGCACAATTAGAAACAAAATTGATTAATGCTCGGGAGCAATGGAAAAATTACGAAAGGGCCTTGGCTAGTTCAATGGATAAGGTATATTTAGTTCTGCTAATCAGATGTTTGTTTAGTAATATTAAAGCTGACTAAATTGATTTGTATTAAAGAAAACCAACAATGGTCTGAATTCTGTGAAACGCATCACCGAGCAATTTAGGCTTAATGGTGTTTATGGGCCACTTTATGAGTTGTTTGAATGCACAAATAATTCTATGTGGACAGCAGTTGAAGTCACCGCGGGACAAAGGTAAAATTATTTGTAATTTCACCTTTGGAAAGGCGATATTGTTTTTTATATATTTATTTTATTACCACATTATTGCAGTTTATTTCACGTAGTTGTTGATACAGACGATACAGCTACTAGAATTTTGGATGCTCTCAATCGTGAGCAAAACGGGCGTGTAACTTTTGTGCCGTTAAATCGTTTGCGAACTAAGAACTATGACTATCCTGAATCTGAAGGTTTTTTACCCATGGTCAATGTTGTCAAGTTTGATTTAACGTATACAAAAGCAATGGTACAGGTAATAAATCAATTTCATCAGGATTGTACTAGACGATTCTGGTAGCCTCTTTAATTTTATTTGAGCATTTTCTCTACGGTAAAATTACAAATAAAATAAATCGCTTGAATAGGTATTTGGTCGTACAATAATTTGCAATGACCTAGAAACTGCATCTAAGCTATCTCGTGAACATGACTTGAATGGTATTACATTGGATGGTTTGTATAGTATATTTTTAAATAGTTACTATTAAATTATTATGTATAAAAGTACTAAGCGGACAGATTTTGTAAATTTATTTAGGTGACCAAGTTGACAGAAAAGGTGCGCTTACTGGCGGATATCATGATGTTCGTCGCAGGCGTCTAGAAGCCGCGACAAATATGAAAAAATGGAGAAAAGAATACACAGATCTGGAACAGCATGCCAGAGAAGTGAAGAGTGAAATAACTCATATCCTTTTTAAATGAAATCAAATTTGCATTATTATAAGTCCACTTGTTATCCTTTACTTATTTTGCTACACGTTTAGATCAGCAAATTACGCAAAAATTGAATTTAATACAAAATGTGGAGGCTAAACGACGACAAGCTCAGGATAGCCGTGATCCTCTTATGCTCGAATTGAATTCAAAAATAAAAGAGGATGCAAATTTGAAAGAGTCAAAAATTAACAAAGTAACTTTTGAATTCAAATTGTCAATACTTTCAATGCTCTTGGAGCCGCCACTAATATAGATTTCCAACAGGAAAAATCGTTGTTGAGTCTTCAAAGCAGCATTAAGATGTTAAATGCCCAAAAGCAAGCCCATCAGGCAGAAATGAATAC
This sequence comes from Dentiscutata erythropus, assembly GCA_910591965.1. Lineage (NCBI taxonomy): Eukaryota > Fungi > Glomeromycota > Glomeromycetes > Diversisporales > Gigasporaceae > Dentiscutata > Dentiscutata erythropus. The sequence continues at coordinate 1,759 of CAJVPY010003923.1, forward strand.
TGAACTGACTCAAAAATTAAATATGCAAGAGCAACAACGACTTGAGAGGTTGAATGCTGAAGTTGAGCAGTTGAGAGAAAAATTGTACAAACTGTCTACGTCACGGTCTGAGGTTTGTAAAAAATTGCATAAATTATGACAATAAGTCACATTCTTATCCTATGATATTGACTCTGTAAACTTAGCTTGAGGGACGGAAAAACATATTGGAGAATGAGTTGGATGCAAATTTGAAAAGGCGTCATGAAGAGCTATTAATTCAAATTGACAGTTTAAATGTAAGCGTGGATGATCAACTCTGCAATAGCAAAAATGAAATCGAAAGACTCATTAGTGAAATGTCTAATCGGTCGAAAGGTTAATATTTCTGTCATCTAATAGTTACGATAGTGAAATTTAATTAATATTTTGGATATATCGTAAATAGAAATCGAGATAGAGTTGCAAGATTTCTCTACAGAGCTAAGTCAGAAGACATCTGAATCTGAAAAACTAAAAGTTGGTATATTTGTAAATCGAATGTTTTGCAAGTTTTGTTACATAATTAAATTTTTTTTTATGTATTAGGCTGAGCAAAGTAATCGACAACAAAAGCTAGAACGACAGCAAAAGAATGTCGACAAGTTTCTTTCAAAAAGGAAGTTATTGTTACAAAAGAAGGATGAATGTACTAAAAATATTCGTGAGCTTGGTGCATTACCCGAAGAGGCGTTTGAAAAGTATAAAAACACAGACCCCACAAAGGTGTGTTTAAGTTTCGTAATTTAGAATGCATAATAGTGCCAATATTATCTGACTTTATTGCTATATATATATATCTATATCTATATTAGCTTTTGAAACAATTACATAAAGTGAATGAAGGTCTGAGAAAATATAGTCATGTTAATAAGAAGGCGTTTGAACAATATAACAATTTTACTAAGCAGAGAGACACTCTTACGAAAAGAAAAGAAGAATTAGATCAATCAAAAAGGGTAATTGCTATATTACACGTATATTTTTTTATAAATTTACCATTAAATTCAACTTTCAATTAGGCTATAAACGATCTAATAAATGTATTAGATCAACGAAAGGATGAGGCAATTGAACGCACATTCAAGCAGGTAGCAAAGTATTTTTCCGAGATCTTTGAAAAATTGGTACCTGCAGGACGAGGACAGTTAATTATGCAAAAAAGAAATATTAAGGTACATGTTTATAAGATTATTTGTATTTATATATAAATTTTAGTAAACTTTCATTAAATTTTATATCTAACATTTAAGGATCAGGACTATAGGGTAAAATGATTAAGAGACTATTATTTTACCTTTATTTATTTATATACCGATTTATATATATTCGTTAAATTTATATATAATGTAGGATCAAATGGAGGATATCGATGAGCGGGAGGATCGCGAAGGTGGATCCGTAGATAGCTATACTGGCGTTGCAATAAAGGTATGTATTAACTTGCCTTATCAATAATTCCAACCCTAATTTCTTACATATAAATTATTCCTATCCAATTCAAGGTCTCGTTTAACAGTAAAACAGACGAAGGTCTTCGTATGCAACAACTGTCTGGCGGACAAAAATCTTTGGTTGCACTCACTCTTATATTTGCAATACAACGATGCGACCCAGCGCCCTTTTATTTATTTGATGAGATTGATGCAGCACTTGATGCACAATATCGTACTGCTGTTGCATGTATGTAGTTATTATTTATTTTGCTTGATGACATTTGATTTGATGTCATTTTCTAAAAGATCTTTCACGTAGCAATGATCCATGAATTGAGCGAAAATGGACAGTTTATTACCACAACTTTCCGCCCAGAGATGCTTGCAAATGCCGATAAATTTTATGGAGTGACATTTTCAAATAAAGTATCACGCATAAGTGTTATTACTAAGGAGGATGCACTTAATTTTATCACACAGGTGAGAATCGCCAATTTAAATCTCGAATAATGAATGATAGTTAACTCATATTTACTTATAATTAGGAACAACCGCAATAATCAAATTTCCGGATAGTAATTGAACCTGTTTGAAAAACTATGACCGGTGGACAAGCTAATTACCTTTCGCATATTACAAATATAAAAATAGATTCTTGTCATATATGAATTTTAATATATTCCAAGTTTCTGTGCATGACTTAAAATATATAAATTTTTTTATGTTTTATTCATTGTATTTTATTTTTTTTTATTTTAAAGTTTTATTAATTCATATTTATTTAAGGAACTCAGCCCGCTTAAAAATTTTTTTTAACAATTAATTTTTAACCGTATCTAGCTGTTTAACTCAACTGGTTTTGATAATTGCCCTAGCGTTACTATAAAATCAGGTGTAGCCATTGTTTAATATTCAATTTTGCTTCAATAAGCGGAACGTATGGGCGAAAATTTTTGATGGGAATATTAAAAATTAAGTGATATAATTGAATTACATATAAAATGAGATGAATTTGCTATTTTTAAACAACGAAACACGTCACTATATCAAAATATTAACTAGCAAGGATGCAAATAATTCATGTGATTTAATTTTATCAGGTTTATAAGCATTTCATAAAAAATAACTGATTTATTTTTCAAATCAATGAAAATCGTAAAATGACAACTATAATGTATGATTGGTACTCTGGGCAATTCTCGAAGAATTGTTTATTTATGCTTTAGAAAATACCCAGTTGGTGCAAAACACACTGAAAACTGGCAAAGTTGAAATTTAAATCCCGGCAATCACAAACGATTGGATCAAATTTTATGAACTATTATTATTAACTTTTAATCATCAACTCAAAAAAAAAGATGTGGCACATAATAAAAATCCGCAAATTCCAAGAAAATTTTGCTTGCAGAAGAAACATAAACAAAAATCAATGTTGCTCATTTGCCTATGAACCTGCGAAATTTTAAGTTAGTGACACTAGGTCCTAGTTTTAATAAATATTCTAAATAATAATTTCAATCCTTAATTATAATATGTTTAACGAAAGTAATTAATACATCATGTGAAGTTACTATATACTGTATAAGAATAATTTAACGATAATACGTATTATTAATAGATAAATGGCGAGATCTTGAATTCAATTCATCAAGAAAATATTCAATGTTATTTAATCAAAAATCTTAAAATTGGTCAGAAAATACCCATATAAGATAGTTAATTGGAGTAAAATAAGGTGAATAAAAAAAACAAGTATATAGAGAGTGATTTAAATAATATAAGTTAAACATATGAATGAACCGAAATGTAAAGAAGTCATTTGAGCTAAAATAAGACTTCGGACCTTCAAGTTTATCGTTATTTGTCCGGCTTAGTTTATGATAACTAAATGTATTTTTTTATTATTTTTTTTATTTATTTAGAAAATACTTTGCAAAAAAAATTTTTTTTGGATATCACATTAGAGTCTCGTTAGAGTATTTGATTAAGCAATATTATTATGTATATAATATATATACAGTACTGTAATATATTGTTAAAAAATAATACGTATACGGTAATTAATAAAATAAATATTTTAAAATTTTAAAGCTAAGTTTAAATCTTTATATAATAAATCTTTTATATATACAAACTATATATATATTTATTAAGAATGATAAAGAAGTACGTACGTATTATTGTAAAGTTTTTGCGTATGGTGCAGGACATCTAATCACATCAAAAGATAATTGGCTTCAATCAAAGTTTAATAACTTTTTAACTAAAAATACTATTTTATAAAATCTTTCTATAATTTTCTATAATTATATTGTTTGCGAACAATATACAGTATATAGAGGTTACATTGAAATTTTGGCTAAAAAGGTTACTTTTCTACAAAAATGTTATATTCGAAAAGCGGATATTGGTTAAAAGATTACATTTAAAAGTGGATAAAAGCTTTTAATGTTATATTATTAAAAGTGGATAAAATTAGTTTTAGAAAGGTTACATTTAATTTTTTTGAAAAAAAAATTGTTATATTTGATAATTGGTTAAATTTTATTAATTATTAAAGCTTATATGTAAAGTATGGTTAATTAGCTCTAATAAAAAGTGGATAAAAATTTATATTAAAGCTAATGTAACCTCTATATATATTGTTCGGGGTCCTTTTGAGACCTAAAGAATGTACAGTAGATATAGAAAGTTTTTTAAAAAAACCTTTTTACTAAAAAATTGTTTTGGTTTAAAAACTTTAATTTTATATTAAAGTTGAAAAATTCAGCACATTATTTTATTAATAAAAATTAAAAATTCAGTGCTCGTATTATAACTTCTATATTAAAAAAATTATTTTATATATAAATTTTCAATTTTTTTTTTTTATTCAATTTTTTCTTTCTTTTAAAATTTCAGCACTATATAAATTTTAAAATTCAGCGCTATGATGTGATTAGATGTCCTGCACCATACTAATATAATTTTAGTCTGTATGATTAATTATTTTATTAAAAATTAATTGATCGCTAAGGATTCTTTTAATTGAAAATTTTGTTTAACAAGAGATGAGTTCGTATTGCGTAATTTGCACAATGATATCTTCACCTCTCGCGCGAGAAATATCCCCAAGTAATATTTTGCAAGATAAACACACTAGTAAATTATGGAATCTTACTCCTGATTTCTTTATCAAACTCATTCGTTGGGTCAATCAACTTTAATAAATGACACTAAATGGGGTTGAGTCAATAGAAACCAAGCAAACATTTTTTAATAAGTGTTTTTAAACTTAAACAAGAATAACTAATAAATGCTTAATCAAATTTAATAAAAATTTTTTAAAATTAATTCTGCAAATTTAATAAAAATTTTTTTAAAATTAATTCTGCAAATTTTTTGTAGAACCAATTTTTATTAAATTAGTTCAAGTTTTTTATTAAGTTATTCTCGTTTAAAGTTGTAAAAAATTTTTATTATAAAAAATTTGCTTGATATCTATTGATTCAACCCCAAATATTGTCAGGCTTTAAACAATACTCAAAATGAAATAATGCTCATTACATCGAGCAATCGAATTTATTAGTTGAAATCGGTAAATCTCCGATAAAGAGTGTTGTTTTATAAATTAAAATTTCATTATATTACTTACAATATGCATACTTTTGCATTGCGAGTTTTAAATTTAACTGAGTTAACTGATTAAGTATTAATTCATTCCGATTTACTCAGAGGTGGTATTAAAATATCGCCTTTACAATCCTTATTTTCACAAATATGCTCTTTCTCTTTAGCATGTGGAATAGGATGACACGTTCGTGAACAATGATGGCCACATAACAATGCCTTCTGGCATGGTTTCTAGTAAACGTAATTTTTTTTTGTTAATAAACAACCTCGGTAACTTACAAAATTTCAATTAAAAATTAATATTAAAAGTATTTACTCGGCAACCGCCATGCAGAACTAATTCTTTGAAATCTTCGGGACACTTTATCTTAGTCCGAGTTCCATGATTTACGCATTTAAGTTCTAAACATGTACCATAGGCACCAACTTAAATTATAATGCATAGGAAAACCTTGATTAATAAATGTGGCATAAAATTAAAAAGATGTACATAAAATGACAAACACCTTCTTTTGCTTTATCGATTACTGGTTTCCAGACGCTCGATTTATCAAACATTTTGCAGTCACCAAAAATGTATAGGCCGTGCAAAGCTCTAGATAACGATACAACTGCCATATCTTTAGAATCCAGAATTTTCATAGCCTTTTCACGTAATGACTCTGCCACACCAACTAAAGATAGAATGACTATCGTGTTTTCCTCATTTCTATATTCGTCAATTAATTTAACCCTAATTTTACCCAAAGTCTTTTGTACTCCATTGTCACCACGTCGCGGAGGACGAATAGTTATAACAGAATCCTGTTTAAGTTTAGGATCAAGCTTACTCCAAATTAACTGTTTTTGTGCCTTAAAAGGGGTTAAAATTGTGATTCGTTGTGGATCAAAATGATGCTCTTGTTGAAAAAGATAAAAGGCGAAATTCGCAACGAATTCGGCCTCGTATTCATTTCGTATTACCCCATTTCTGTTAACATTGTCACAACGTGCATGGCTCATAAAAAACAAATTTGATGTTATACCTGAGATAGATGGGATATTATTGGCTCGAGAATCAATGTTCAGCTTACAATTGTAAAGAACGTTCACAAGTTTATAAATTTTGGGGTGCATACGACTTTGTTGAGTTAATTCAACAGATTTTCCACCAATAAGCATCCATCGTTCAAACAATGATACGTTCCTATGACCACACTGAGCTATCACACTTCTAACATCTGGCCTAGACATATGTTTGTCACCTATTAAAATAAGATGTTCAAGCTTATCTAAGCTCAAAGTCGACATTAACTCAGCTTCCGGTATGTCTGAAGCTTCATCAACAATGCAAATTCTTGAACCTGAATTCTGAATTATTTCACGAAACGTTGGTGCATATGTCATAGTAATACCAATTATCGGAGCAAACTGAACAATTTCAGACCATCTAATCAAGCGAAGATGATCCAATTTACAGCTTATATCAAGAGCTCGCATGTGTAATTCTTTAATAGTACTATTAAAATGAGAATTGACTGCGTAATCATATTTTATCCGAATTTTTTTCCTCTCCTCCGGTGTTAAAGACCAAATATCATCCGGGATTTTAATAGTGCTCCAGAAATCAGAAAATTTGTTATTTCTATTTATGTGATCAATATTAATCTTTTTGTACCATACATCTTGCTGTTCTGGTATATCCTCGTCGATTAAATCGATGAATCGATCCTCAGTGACAAGATTTAACAAATTTTTTTCGTCTTCAGACAATATTGACACGATATCTTCATCTTCATCATCAAAATTATTGCCAAAAAGATATGATTCCTTGAGCTTATTGATCATATCTTCGCTTATATCAAATAATGGATCCAGTGAAGTTTCAGTTTCTGATATCCATTTCTTATATCTTTCCTTCAGTTCATCAGATCGCTGCAATGCTTCATTATTATCTGTTTTTTTTTCAGCTAATTGAGCCAATTGAAATTTAAAATTATTTGGAGAATTCCTAATAAATTCTTCATCAGACAAACACCTAAATCTCTGAATCGATTGACACTTTATATCGTTACTAATATCAATCAATTTGCCTCTCAATTTAAGCCACTCAAGCTTCTGTACTTTTTGCAACCCTAACTGATTACGAGCGCGGAGTCTTTCTTTTGACACATTATTTATTTGTCTACTGGCTAGAAGAGGATTTCTACATTCAGACGAACCTAACCGCACTAATTGTGGATATATTGGAAGAAGTTCTTCAAGTATTTTGTCAAGTACGAAGGAAGTCTTGGTCAAAATAAATATCGGGCTTGGTAAATGACGTCGTCCAAATGCTTGAGTAATAAGTTGTGTAGCCCTTGAAACTAAGATAGATTTTGATGTAACAGAAGGCGCCTGAATAACGGCCACTCTGGAATATATAATATGTTCAAGTGCATCTTTTATAGATTTTTCAACATTATATGACGAAGCTCCATTCGCTCCTTCATATTGTGGCCATTTATCTTGTCCGACTACAATATGAAAGTGTTTATCATTTGAAAGAATCGGAGCAAGATCCAACGTACATTTTCTCAAGTAATGTGGAATAAAATCTGATGACCGAGTTATTCCGATACCAAAAATTTCTTGTCTTAATGGCATTTCAATCAAATCATCTATTTCCTTTGAGGCTAACCACTGAAGACATGTCTTCACATAGCGATATTGAACCGGTGACTCAAACATAAAGTATTTTCCACCTAAATCTAGCTTTTTAAACCGATCAATGTCGAAATTTAATCCAATATAACATTCGCCTTCAGCTGTTAAAAGACCATTAATGTCAAAATCCTCCACATACGCAAAAGTTAAAGATGATTCATCGACACATTTGGATTTGGAATCGATCTTGAACAGTAGAACATAAGTTCCATACATCAAATGTTGACCTGAATACCAATCAACCGGTCGACTTGGCTTGAATCTGACCCTAACCAAAACTTGACAGTCGACACGAATGTATGAATGTATCACCCGTACATCTTTATAGAAGACGCACTTATTAAAGGGTCTACCAGGTGAGGTTGAATTAAAAGTAGCGTAAAATGCAGCGCTTGCCCTTTTGAGAGGTTCTACAAGTTCATGTCTGAGTAAATCATAATGTACACCCCAATAGACTTCTGGATATTTAATATTCCATGATCTGTCAATAAGATTACGTGGAATCACCGGTTCTTGTATTAGGGCCTCCAAATCAAAAATTTCTTCAAATGAGGGATTCAATGATTTTTTAATTCTATTTGTAATATAGCTAATCGCAGTTTCAAGGCCATCATAATATTCAGGAGTCAAATCAATCTTATCAGTATTGTGATTTGATATATTTGCATTATTCTGCAATCTCTTAAGATTTGTAATATAGTACTCTTCCTCGAATACATTAAATTCAATTTCGGGTGTCTTATTTTTCAATACTTGATTAAGACGATTAAGAGGAATTCGTTTTACATACTCAATAGGGATGGGTGTGACAGTTAGAATAGAACCTAAAAGTTTAAGATAAGACAAAATATTACGATTTTCCCAGGAGACTAGTATATAATTTATTAGTTTTTCAAAAAGAAAGTTATTTGATGAAAGTGATCGTAATATATCTATATAGACTTCATTAGTTTGTTTAAACACGTGAGGGGATGTAAGCATATTAATGAGCCGATCAAAGGAACTAGCATCGACCCGTTCCATTTGAGAAGCGATTATGTCACTATAAGTATATAACATTTTGAACCAGTTGTTCGAACCTTGATGGTATATAAAATTAATGCAATCTCGAATATCACTGGTATAGGTTGAGATATCGGTTGTTGAAAATCCATCAGCGAAGTTTTGCATTGTAAATACAGTAGATGTGATGTAATATGATGAATGTCTTTAGTTTCTACAAAGGGAAGGGGCGGACGGTTAGAGTCTCCAGTGTTATTGACTGGAAGCTGGAACCCCACTGGACTTCCAGATTTTTTCAATAATCACGGTGGTTCTAATAAATTCCACGGGAAGAATAATCTCGGAGTTATAACGTTAACCAATCAAATGTACTCGAACTGAAGCCGTGATTGGTCAATCACTCATCTGCTAATTTTTGTTTGATTATCTCTTAGAGCTGGAGGCACGGTCCATTTTGGCCTGTTTTGCCTTAATTGGAGTTTGAAACCGGTAACGGGTTCATTTTTAAACGTTAAGACCGGTTTTAATCGGTTTAGCTAGGGTGGCAATTTGATACGTATTCGTGAATAAATGTCGCAGCTTATGCTGAAATTTTAAATTTTTACAATTTTTGGGCAATGATTATAAAATGCACCTATGGTGTTTAGCACCATATATAATTGTTTTAAATAAAATTTAGGGTTAGAGTGCATTCTTATGAACTTTTTTTTATATATATTATGATATATATGGTTCTAATTTTAGGTTTTGTGAGGTTTTTGGGGGTTCTGAACATTTTTACTTAGAATATCCGATCCAGTTTACTTAGTACGTTTTTGAGAAATAAGGACCTATGGTGTTAAACTCCATAGGTGAATTTTAGTAAACCCGTTTTTGGGGTGCGTCTTCATATAATAGTTTGAGTTGTCAGGGTTTATTAATTAAAGTGTATAGATGGGTTTTAGTAGGTTTTATAGTTCTAAATAGAGACCCTAAAATTTCAGCATCAGCCGTTTTCAACATCAGCTGGCGACAATAAATTTTGCTTGTAGATATTGCGAATCACGATAAGTTTTATCAATTTTAATTATTGGATTATAAAATATTATAGTTAATTTACGTAATTCAAATTACTCTTTAATTGAATAATTTTCAAAATTCATAATTATCTTCGTATAATTTTAATATGTATACTAATTGATTTCTTAAAAGAAATATTAATGTTTTGTGCACAGAAACATTAATGCTGATCAGTTATAAGATACAATAATTATTTAACTTTTAAAGTGTATAAAAACTATTATAGTTAAATTTAATAATAATTGTGGGGGCTGATGCTGAAAATAGATTATGCTGAAAATTGGGGTCCCTTTTAAATCTATAAACCCTACTAAAATTCACATATAGTTTTTTATTAATAAATACTACTCCTAAACTTTAACTTAACTATAAAAAAAAACTACAAAAAAGGCCCTAAAAAAATTAAATTTTATAATAAAATATGAAAAATTTTCAGCATAATTCATTTTTAGTATTAGCCTCCACATTATATTATAGATATAATTTCACCTAGTAGGACAATTCAAATAGATTTATAATATTTAATATAGCATGTATTATATACATTTTTACAAAAATCAAAGCATTAAGATGATATATAAATAGCTAAGTTAAGCTTGTAAATTTTTAATTAATTAATTATTTATAATAAAATAAAATAAATAAAAAAATATTAACACTAACAAAGTTTATACTAATACTATGCAAATATCATCTTTTATTAATCTAGTGCTGCCTGTATTGCCAAATTAAGAATATGATTAAAGTAACAAAATCAAAGATAATTAGAATTTTATTTAATATTTTTATTATCTAGCTTAAGTTCTAATCCATATACAAAAGCTCAATTATTTGCAGCATTGTCTAAAGTGATTGTATAAAACTGTTCAAAAAAAATATATAATTTTAAAATATAATTTTTACTATACTAAATATTTTAAAAGCTCTATACATGGTTCTTATTTTTAAAGTTGTTTACAGTATATATAAAGATTATTAAAAAATAAAAACTATATATAAAAATTTTTTTTTTTAATATTTAAGATGAGACTTATATATAGAAATTTATGAAATACCCAGTATATAAGATTAATAAAAACTTGTCTAATTTTAATCTTGAACTTCTACAATAACTAAATAAAAAAATAAGTAATTTTATAATTATTTAACACTTTAAAAAATCTATTTGCAATATTAATTCTAGCATGTTTTTTAATTATCAAGCCAAAATCAATAATAGTTTCTTTAAAAAACTAGTTTTTATTAAATATAGTATAGTCAACTCTTTCTTATCTGAACAGCCTATTCTTGGGTTTTTAGTTCAGTTTTCAAAAAGCTTATTTGAACTTTATAATAAAATTTATAAATATTTTAGAGTTTTGGTTTAGTTAAGAAAGAGTTGACTATATACTGTAGGTTTCCAAAAATAAGCTACCTTTTTTGGCCAAAAAAGTGGCACAAAAATCATAGGGGTAGCTTATTTTCAGGTAAAGTTTCAAAAAGGTTGATTTTTATTATTTCTTTAAAATCCGAAAGTAGTTGCTATATATAAAAGTCAAAATTTTATTAAGTAAATCGATGAAAGTCACTTAATAGAAGTTGTTCAGGACGTAAAAATACACATATCCTGAAAGTTTGAAGCAAATCGGAGAACTTTTTACTAAAATGTTTTTGCATTTTACGTTTGAGCGTAAAATGCAAAAACATCTTAGTAAAAAGTTCTCTGATTTGCTTCAAACTTTCAGAATATGTGTATTTTTACGTCC
>CAJVPY010003924.1:0-13314 GCA_910591965.1 Dentiscutata erythropus
TTTGATTTCTAAGCTCACTTTTTTCGTTATTTCGTGTTATATATTGTTGCACAATTTAATTTTAAATTAATATGTAGATGAAGAAACATCATGAAATCAAAGTTTATAGTAATTTTATATATTTTTTTTATAATTTTATATATATAAAAATTTACAATCAAAATAGTATGACAAATCGTGCGACTGATATTTGTTTTTTTTTGTTTTTTTCATCTTTTTTTTTTTTGTATATTTTTTCTTTGTTTAGATTTTATATATTCTCTCTTTTTGTTATACTATCTTTTTTTTTTCATATCCAGCTATTCTCTTTCTGTTATATGTTTCATGTTTTATTTTTTTTTGTTTAGTTGTGACTTAATAGCCCTACTATTGAAACTAGATAGAAAAGATCTTAAAAAAATAAAATAGTATTAACAAGTTATAAATCTCAAACCATTGAAATGTATTTTTTAAGCATACAACTCAAAGAAGCATGGAGGCTAAATCTACTTGGCAGGTCACAGATAGGTATCTCTAGTAACTAAATAAGTAGTATTTTAATTGTAAAATATATATACCAAAAAATAATCAGTATTTGCAGATATAATAATTTTCTTTTAATAAAAATATAACAAGACTACTATGTAAATATTAAAAAAATATATATACAGTATATCCAATACTTTTTGGTTTAATGAATTAGACTGAACTGAACAAGAGTGATCCAATATCCATGTCCAATATCCAGCCCAACACTAAGTATACTGTATATTTACAGTATTATTTTTATAAAACAATTTATATTTGAATACTAGATACTGTATATTAACACTTAGCTTTTTTTGCAATAATAAAATTTTTAAATAATTTTTTTAAATTTTTGCAAAACAATAATATTTTAGCTTTTTAATAATAAATTAGACTAAATATAAAAAAATTTGTAATTATATACTGTATACTGTATATAATCAATATACTGTAATACATAATATATTTAAAAATCTTTTTTTTTTCGCAAATACAGTATTAGTTTTTTAAAAAATTCTAATTATACATAACGATAATACAATTTTAAATTACAGTGTATTGCATAGATTTTCTTTAGCTAATCATAATTTGTTTTTTTTTGTAATAAATAGCTATTCTCTTAAACAAAATATACATATTTCAAAAATACTACGTATACATATATCAACCTTTTTTTTTTTTTTTTTTATTATTATTATTATTATTAAATATATAATTAATTTAAATAGATTGACTAAAGCTTCATATCTTCCAATTACCTTGCCTGGTTTATTGGTCACAGGATATAGTTCGAGCGTGGATTCATAAATTAAGGAGGTATTAATATTATTGGAGATTATGACTAGTCGGCCCGATGCCCATATTTTTACATTTGAAATGTAATGGTATTACAGAATTACAAGTCTTCAATGATCCCTTTTTTTGTCAATTATATATTTGTTGTTAATTTTAAAGGAGTTGTTCTCGTTAGGTTTCAAGAAACATGGAGAATTAGAACTACTTGTCTGAATGGTATCAAACAATAAAAAAAAGAAAAGAAAAAGTGAAAACAATTATTGTCTTACGACTTTTTTTTTTTTTTTTTTTTTTTCTTTAGTTCTATCACTGTCATGAGTGAAATGATGTAAAAACAAAGAAAAAAAAAAAAAAAAAAGAAGAAAAAAAAGTAAAATACACAAAACTAATCCATAGTTCTAATAAATGTTTGCCAATCCCATTATCCTTCCTACAATACATTCAAATCTACATCTAGTGCAATTTTTGGAAAAAAATCTATAACGAACTAAAAAATTAAGGGGTATTTGAATTGCTTCCGTCAGGAGGTCCGTTAAGAACTTCTTCCAAGCTACGATGCCTAGATAGTTCAGATAACACAGTTTCATCAACAGGTATGATGGATTTACGACGAAACTGATTGAATTCACCGGGTCCTTCAAATGGTTGCTGAAATGAAATACAATAATAATGAACAAACAACATAACAAAGAAAAAAAAAATCATTGTATAATTTAAGAAGCAAACCATTTCCCCGGGTACATCATCGATAACTTCTGGTACGTCAGTTTTTGGTTCTTCTACGGGCTCATCCTCACTTGAATTATTGTCTACTGTAAAGTTTTCAGAGTCCGATGTATGTAAGTAGTGGTGTTTGTAGATCTGCAATTCTGACTAAAATATCAATTTGAAAATATAAGGCGGTTGAAAATTACCTAACTCACTGGCTACATTAGTTCTTGAAGATGTTGAAGGACCACCGATTGAATAAGGTAATGGAAGACCTTGAGCATTATGTGCAGCTGTTCTTTCTAATCTATGCCACGTTTCCTCTCTTTCTCTCATTCGTTTCTTTTCCCTGTTAGATTAATTAAATTCATTTATTTAAATATTTTGGTTAATAAAGTGCTTTATCATAAACAAAACTATACTCACATTTGACGACTTTGTTTGTATTGTGCCGTACATTCATCGAATAGTGCTGGATTAATTTCCATGAATAGCTTTAGCGCATTATATACCAAACCATGGATCGTTCTTTAATATAACAAAGTAACATATGCATTATAAAAATAAATTTAATAATCGGATAACATTAAATTATTAATTAATTAAACATTTGTGATAGTAAAAAATATATATATATATTATTACCGATTCCAGTGAGCTTTAGAATTTTGGTATAAAGGTGGGAACATTACTGGTAAAATGACGTTTACGTTATCTCCTATCAGATTAACAATATACTCATTGTTCCAATAATATAAAGCTCTTTCTGCAACCTTTATATATCGTTAATATATCATTAACATATTTGTTAATTTAGATTATTACATCAAAAAAATTTAAAAATATTAAGAACTAATACCTGAAAATGTGGACTTGATACACATCTTGCAATTTGTTGAAATAATGGTACCTGAACTTTTACAAATTCCTGTGGTTCTATAACATCCAAGATTTCCTCAATCTCATTCAAAAACATCACTTCTTTGGGACTGTTTACTTTTGGCCAGTACCTTAATAAGCCACAAATGACCTAGTCATTTTTATATTCAATATATAAAAGTATTAAATAAATGTTTAATTTTGATATAAATATAAATTTGGGGCATGGAACATACTTCTTCTGTCAACGAAGGGTCTTTTTCTAGAAATTGTACAACACAATAAGCTAATTGTGGATGATACAATGTCAATGATTTGACTTTATGTAAAGGTATCAGCACTTTTGTAAGGAATGTTTTATGTTCTGCTTTTAATGGTAAAGCAAAACCATTGATAATACTATAAGATAACGACATGATGATTAGTTACATAAATGATTAAATATAATTTGAAAAAATATGATGCCTATGAAAGTATTACCTTCCAAGAATTTCTAACAATTCTGCAATACCATTATGACGTTCTGTTTCATATATAAATTGGAAGAACACGTTGTTAATCGATTTTCGGATAAATGCGCGTAAATTTAGAAATTTTCCATAAATTCGGTGCAATGTAGTCTTTAAAAAGTCACGTTCTCTTGGATCTTCACTGTCAAATAATTCCAATAACTAGACACAGAACAAGAAAAAACATAAGAAAATACAAGAAAGGAAGAAAAAAAATTAGGGACTTTCTTTTTTTTTTCGAGAAAACGAATGATCACACGTTCCAAAATTGAATAATCTTGCATACATGTAATATGAATTGTTGATCGATATATTTCTTGGCAATATTTGTATTGAAATCAGGCGACTCAATGAATCGAAGGAAAAATTCATAAACAATCTGAAGGTGTGGCCATGCAAGTTCGAGAACTGGTTCATCCTCCTCAGGATCAAAAGCATCACCAATTGGATTAACTTGTGGAGGTATAGTTCTAAAAAGATTAATAGCAAACTAGCCAATCATGAGCAGATTTATTATCCAAGTATTATTATCTACCAAGTTAAAACGAAAAAATATAGTTATCTAAATTACTTATAAATTATAACCAACCATAGAAACGACCTCTGAATATATTGGCTCAGTAATCACTCCACGATTTGTAGTAATATATTCCAAGAGCTCAGACAATGTTGCCCTTTTTATTTCTTTTCCTTTTAGGTCACTACTTGCATCATTGAAATCGAAAATTACCGAACATTGATTAAGTTTTCTTAGGAAAAGTTCTTGTCTTTTGTCCGGTGAAACCTCTGATATTATAATATAATTATTCAATGGCTATCATAACGAATGAGAGTTCTTAAAATGGGTAAATTGTTAAGACTAACCGTTGAAATTAGGTAATTTTTCCAATTCAACTACTCCTGAGGCATGAAATCTCGATGACCTTTGACGTCGTGGAACTTTACTTAGAGGAATAACATCTTTTGGAGCACCTTTTAAACGATTCAAAGGGTCCCTCTTGGGAGGCTCTTCTTTTGAATGAGACTTATGGTTATTTGCAGGAGAAATAGGCGAAGTGCTATCTGAGGAGGTATGCCCCCTCTGAGAAAAATAAAAAAAAAAACACCAGATTAAGCCAGAAAGATATATATATTAGTCACGAATTTTTTGATATCTGTCGTCAAGAATCTTTATAAAATAAAATATAGTTGGTCCAACCTGTTCACCCACATTTATAACCACTATGGCAGGAGTAGGTTCTGTTGAGTTTCCGGAATTCTTCGATGAAGGCTTATTTGTACCGCTACCAGGTTTACCATTACTAGTATTTGAGTCACCCGTTTTCCGTAGCTAATGAACGGATGGAGTACGAAAGGTAAACTGGTAAGGGTACGTGAGGGATAGTTGAACAAACAGGACGCAATTAAGAACGACTTACAACTTTTTTTTTTATATTGTTCATTGTCTGAATAATATTTCAGTAGATTTACAACTTCAATAGTTTTTTAATGTTTTTGTTTTATAGCATGTACGTACGGTATTACGACAGTATTACTGTAACATTTTTATTGATTTCGTAAAATTTTTGTTGCACGCACTAGTAAGTCACACAGCTCGAACTTATCACCTTTAAAACGTGAGTTTACAGAAGTCATGTGCGAATATGGGTTACAATATAAAATAAAGTGATACCATGGAATTTCAGAATTTATCGTTATACTGGAATCCGATCGATATGTGGTCATCTGGTGGAAACAAAGACGATACTTGTCAAATTTGGATATTGATGATAGGTCAGTTATCATTCCTTTTATACCGGTTCTTCGAGGGATAAGGGTAAAAAAAAGCCACTCAATTTGACATTCATTTATTATGAATTTTGAAATTTCTTGATTTTTCTGATCTACATCGCGTCATTTTATAGAAACAATATGTACCATTCACGATTCAGCTGATTGCTTCGCATTTACTCATAATCAAACGGGAATAAAATTCGTGTGTGACGACTTTTTCAATAGGAATGAAATTCTATGGAATTTGGTAACCACTAGATCAATTTTTAATTTTAGAATCTTGAAACTTGAAATGAATGGTTGTGTTACATAAAAGAGATTTTGGAGAATTGATTTTTATGTTATAAATTTTATAGTAAAACGTAAGAATGATTCTAAATTGATTTATATAAAACTTTTTTTTTTTTATTAAAAAAAAAAAAAACAAATATAGTATATACATTATATATTTTTGATCTGCTTAGAATTGTTTATTAAAGCATATAACAGGTATATACTTACATATTATGCTGACCACACTGAAAACCACTTGCTATAATCCATCCGTAGCAGTAATTGGTCTAAATGCCTCGGAGGTCCACCAAATCCTTCACCTGTTTTATTAATGCCAGAAAGTGTCCGAAACAAAAATGAAACTTGATCGCGAAATTCCTTAAAAAAAAAAAAAAAAAATTCAATATATGTATATCCTTGATAAGTTATATAGGTAATAAATGTATATTGGTAAAATAAAATACTTTATCTAATTGTGTTATTTGTGAAAATTTTTCATCGTCGATCATTCCACCGCTCCATCTTTCTAATAAACCACAAACTTGATCACATATATTTAAAGCATTTTTGATTGTTTCTGAACAAGCCCGAGATTCAAGAAGACATCCACGCAGTAAATCCCCGAGGTAAGTTGCATGTCCAATTCGAATATCTTCGAAGTCACGAAAGGTTTCTGATTCACTTATATGCGTTTTTTCATTGTTCATGGATGATACGTTGATTCGAGATGATATGTTGATTCGATTAACAAGTGTTCGAAAGTTCGACTCAATAATATTCATCTAATATAAGATTTAAAAAAATTTAATATATTAATTTTGAAGAAAGCATAATACACTTGTTTAAACCAGAAATTCTACCTGTATATGTCCCCATAAACAATCTACAAAGAACATCATCGAAGCCCGAACTTTCCACGGCATCAGCATACTATAGTTGTTATCTTTAGAGAGCTTAATGCCAAATTTTCTAATCATGGCGAGGTGTGACCAAACTTTTTGAAGCCGAAACTGAGTACGGCGAAGAGACAATAGAAAAGAAAAGATGTATCCGTATTTATCCAAATCTTCAGCAGTGACGAACAAATCTAGAGGCCAGCCAATATCATATTTAAGCCTAAGGGGGACACCAAGCATGGCAGTATCAAATATGTTGTTCGGTGTCGTCGTAGTTTTTTGTTCGCTTACATTCGGTAGTTTGAATCTGAATTTTTCGAAAGCAGGATCACTCTCTGCCAATGTACCCACGGATGTACGCACCAAAAGAGAATTCAATTCTTGTTCTCTAACCGTTAGAATTTTTGATGACATAGACCTGGACGCTGTTAATTTTTCAAACTGTTCAACAAGTGATAATGAAAAATCACTTTGCCCAAGTAAAAAATAGTTCCTAAATGCTTCTAAGCACTCAACAACTTTGTCACCCGTTAACACAACTTGCCATAACCACTGTGCTACATTATTTCGTATGATAGTGACAACATTTTCAAGTTCAATTTGACGAAAAATTTGTCTCGATGAAAGTTGTAAAAGATATTGAAGATGTAGAGAACTAAGTGAATGTGGTAAAGTAGTATTTTTTTCATGTGGTTTAGCAGCATTCCTTACCGTTGCAATAGCTTTACCAACAAATAGGATTGATTTCGCTACGTCGTGTGGTATATGATTCGGAATAAAAGATTCATCAATAATAAAATATCGATGCCATCTTGATTGATTTTTTGTATGAATTTTAGATGTTTCATCCTTTACAAAGAATTCACCAAAGGGATCTTGCAAATGCCCATAAACCATCCATGAAGTTATATGTTTATACATAACTTCGTGACAAGCTTGCAAAATTCTCAACATGATTGTTCGTAATTCAGGTATACCAGTATTACATCTATCAGTAATTAGATTAAGGATTCGACAGCCAAAATAATTCGATGGATTTTTTTCTATTTCATTTATCAATTGATGCAAGTGTGGCAAAATTATATAATAATCACCAAAGGCAGAAACAAATTGTGATACTGGAACCACACCACCCATATTATCTTCTTTATTTAAAATTCTAATTTCACATTCTATAATTGTCTTTTGAAAGTCAGCAAGAATTCCGTTCAAGGCGTTGCAAAACGCATGTATATATGATCCACGAAGTAATATTGTATCTTCCACGTTACAATCTTTCCTACCCCGCTGTCTATCCAAAAAAAGAATAATACGCCGATAATAAAAACCCAAAGCAGCAAGACGCTCCAAGGAAGTTTTTTCAGCTTCGTGCAAAAAAGGAAAGTCAGGTGGAATTTTAAAAGTCGTGGCCGTTTCTGGCTGTGGAGGAAATGGCACAAATAAGTCACCAGACAAGCCAGATAAAGCTAAAAGTAACTCATGAAGCATTGTAATCTTGGAAATAAAAAAAAATCGCGTTGGGTGACAAAATGGTTAAATTTCAACGCTAAATAGCGATAAACACATCACGTGAACATCACAAGACTAATCATAATCTGTATATTTCTATGCTTGCAAACAAACGGCTTCGGAAGTTCAAAAATATAATGTTATTAACGCGTTCAATCAAATTGATTTAAACAAGAGAGTAACTCGTAAAAATTTTACATACTGGCAGAAGGGAAGACAATCGAGTTATTCAATTGTACACGCGTTTTTGCGCAACTTTACAATTGAAGCATTATGAAATAATAAAATTCAAAGCCCAACTCAACAGGCTTATACGTCACTAGTTACACTTAATTCAATGTATTTTATTACGCTTTGCAAAATTATCATTAAATCCGTTAATGTATAAGAATTAAAAATATTTACATTGGGAAGGGAATAATCAATAGTTATTTGGAATAACCCTCTTCCCACCAATTAAAAAAACAAACAAAAAAAACTGTATAATTTATCAATAGAGCTAACCCATTAAGCATCAATTTCTGAGCTAGATGGATTGAGGTACCATACTTAATTAGAAGCGCTTGAGTCCCTCCAAAGAAATAAAGTTTCGCACTAACTAACGCACAGTTTTCCTTACTGAGGATTAGATGTTTGGCAAACAATAGAAAGAAGTACCAAACTTAATATGACAAAGATAAGACTGTTACAAACGCTATTTATACTAACTAAACGTTAGAAATTTAGACGATTCTCATGAAAAAATCTATTATACAAGGTTGGAACATTACTTCTTCGTTCTGTCGTTGTAATTTTCAACGACTTGTTACACGAAGGTTAAGTCAGTAATTAAAACAAACTCTAGCGCCTAGTACTAGGGATATTATCCTACTCCAACCAGTTAGTTTGTGCTTAAAAACCCGGTTGAACACTGTTTCGGAACATTTACATAAAACCCGATTCTCGAACTCAAATGTATTAATAATTATGTTTATGTGAGCAATTCAATAAACCTGCTATCGCTATTACTTTTCATTAAAGCAAATGTATAAAATTTATGAAATTTACATTTAAAATATAATATAAAATTTAGAGATACAAAGTCAGCTTCGTATTTGCAGAAAGTAAGTTTTTAACTACATTTTAGAGATACAAAATCAGCTTCGTATTTACAGAAAGTAAGTTTTTAACTAAATTTTAGAGATACAAAGTCAGCTTCGTATTTGCAGAAAGTAAGTTTTAACTACATTTACACCCTCCAACCCAAGATCATTGTCTTTAATATTTAAAGATGTTTGTATTACATATAATGTTATTGCATCTATCATTGTTATTTATTTATCCAATTTATTAACCTTCATTACAGTCAATATACCAGGTCTTTAGGCAGAGGCTTACGGAGGCATAAGTTAACCTCTATAACTGCTCTACAATCCCAAGTGTGTGCACTATTGGAGAATTTCAATAATGTTCGAAAGAGTTTCTGCTGGTGGTCTATTCATATCATTCATATCGAAAGTTATCGAAAATTTGTGTATTCATGTTTAAAGAATTTTAGTCAAAGTAAATCAAGCGCATACGTATGTGTGGTATATATCAGTTTTGTTGTCTACTGCAATCGTTTCTTCCATTCAAAACGTTACTCTTTTTAATTCTTCTCCGATTAGATTGGGTTTAAAGTTTTTTTTTGTGTTTGGAGGTTAGAGTTTTGTTTTGAAAGTTTTATAAGAGAATTATACGTATTTATAGACGTATCAGAATACAGATTTTAACAATGTAAACAAGTACACGTCACTCTCTTTGCCTTTCCGTGTAACCTGAGCTTCTGGAATTAACTAAATTTGCCCAAAATCAGTGATCTTGGCATACGTAGTGATCGGGATTATTATTACTATATACTTAACATACTAAGAAAATTGCTCGGATTGGAATTT
The DNA here is from genome assembly GCA_910591965.1 of Dentiscutata erythropus. NCBI lineage: Eukaryota > Fungi > Glomeromycota > Glomeromycetes > Diversisporales > Gigasporaceae > Dentiscutata > Dentiscutata erythropus. Next base: position 9,763 of record CAJVPY010003924.1, read on the forward strand.
TGCTACGTACGTACTGTACGTATCATACGTATAGATAACCAGAAAAAGCGCGGGTGGCTCGAAAAGGCAAGATTTTTTGACTTACTAAGACTAAGTAAAATCTTGAGATCCACATCATAACTATATATAATAAATACTATTTACTAATAAAACTCACGGTTTTAAAAAATTCCTCACTATGTGCCCGGGGTACTACGTTATTGAGAGTGACGTGTATTTTATTTGTAGTATGTAAGAGTGAACTTTTGTTAGAATTAATAATCTGTAAGCAGTTAATTTGTTATATTATTATAGAGAAAATTTAATACTCTAAGCGTTTAGGATAAGCTATTCAGGTTAAAGAACAATAACTATTTGGCTTCATTTTACTTGCGTTAATTTAGGTGATTAGTAATAATTATCCTATGATCTTGATGGTTTTACTACTAAACCCTGAAAGTCGGTATTAGGTTCTTTCGAGAAAATGGTTTTTGGATTGTTGTAGAATCGGTCTTGATATAGTGATGAAGAAAATTTATTAATTTAAGTTTTAAAATAAGGCGCCTCAGTTAATGGGTCAAAGTTAAAGATGCGGTAGAATCGTCCCAATGATAGTTGTCGCAAGTTACGGCAGTGTGACGACTATCATTGGGACGATTCTACCGCATCTCTAGTCAAAGTGCGTCGAAAATGTGTCGGGAATTAAATTTTAATTAACAGAAAGTATTTTAATCAATCAATAGTAAGGTAGTTTACGTGAAAGAAAAAATTTTAAATAGTAAAAAAAATGAACAGTGAGTTTACTATTTTAGTCAAAAATTTTTTGTCCGAACCTCCTTTTTTTTTGCGCTGACTTATCAAAAATTTATAAAAATTAAAAAAATTAAAGTGAATAAAGTATTGCTCAAGTGTTTTCATACGTTATATTATAATCGATACACATTTTTTGTAAAATTTTCGATGAACTATTTAAAATCCTCACAAGCAGTGATTTGAGATCTTTATTTGATCTATCGTTGAAATTGAGTGTAATGAGCATATCTCAATAATATCGTCTTTGTGTTATTGACTTCTATTCAAAATATTATCAGTAGCTAAATTACGTCATAACGATAATACTTGTGCACCATTTCGATCACTACAGCACTATGAAATCACATCTAGGTTAGGTTGAACACCCCGAGTTCATTTTCTTCTATTCGTATTGATTCGGTTAAGTATAAAAGAATCTGGTATGAATCTTTACATGTATACGTATACGTATTTGATTTTATTCTATATATCCGCATTAGGAAATGAATAATATTTAATATTATTTTATTCATGTTAATTCTGGTGTCATCAGCCACGACAATAATTATTTCAATTAAGCAATTATTCACATTTTTTCGTAGATCAAACAATTATTTATTTGCAAAACGTAACTTGTTTTACTTTACAGAAACTGATAATAATAAATCATATCATGTGTATTATAGGGGATCCGATCAACTCACGACAATCACTCCGTAGACACTACATTTCACTGACAATTACTTACCAACAAGTCGACAGTTTATTTCACCGAAACTCATTTTACAGATAAAGTAATTCTAGAATTAGGTAATTTATAATAAAAACTTATCGATGAAATGAGCTTCGGTGAAATAGACTGTCAGTAAAATGAACTTGTCGGTGAATAATTGTCGGTGAAATGTGGTGTCGCAATTTTTTTAAATCTGACTAGTTAAAATTTGTATAATATATTTTTAATAAGTATCTTATAATCTGGATTCTTTACAAATATCTTAATATTTATACTACTATTAAAATTTTTTTAATAATGTATTTATATAAACTGAATTATATAATTTGTTATAATACAGATATAAGAACATACTCTAAAACAAATTTTAAATATTCATCTAAAAATTTTTATTAGTAACCAATAATTGTTGATCTTTAGTATAGATGGCACAATATAGAATTATTATTATAAGATTATATATAATTTTTATATATAATTTTATAAATCACATGCGCTCACATGTAAAAACATACATATAGAAAAAGCAGTATATATGTTGTAAGTGGGAATGAAATCATAATAGGTTCGGAATCCACTTATATTAGAACAGCACTAATACCCAACGGCTCAGGATATTTTTATTACAAAAGTCCCAACTAAACCTTAAAAATTTCGAATCAATTATTTACAACATATGTAAGGTGTGATGAAGTAACATATAAACAGTGCATGATAAATAAGACAGGTAACGCTTGAAATGCCATACTTTATAGTTATTGTATGGGTATGTGTGAATAACCTAATTACACACGGGTTCATATTCCGTGCCTTCGGCACGGATTTAAATATAAACCCGTGTGTGTAATTGGGTTATTCATATACCCATATAATAACTATCTTATTGCTAGGGATGGTAAAGTCAGTCCAGGTCCAGTCTTGGTCCTAGGACTTGTAAGTCCTACAACATGGTCCTAAGGACCAGGTCCTCATATAATAAGTCCTAGAACTTAGATTCGACCAAGGTTAATTCAAAATTAAGTTCTTGAACTTAGTCCCGATACCTTCTAACCAATTAAAATTCTTTGTTTTACTGTGAATACTAATTAGTTGAAAAGCATCTTTATCATATAGAATATACTAATATTCTAAAAAAAAATCATTATAGCATAGTATTATAACCTGTATTAGTTATAGATATAGTATATCTATCAATAGCTTAAATTGTATTGAACATATTTACTAATATATTTTAAGTTCTAATATATTTTATATTAGGACCTATTGTGGACCTATGAACCTAGGTCCTAAAATTGGAACCTAGTCTTTAAAGACCAGGTCCCAAAACCAGGTCCTAGAGTCCCGGACTTAAGGACTTTACCATCTCTACTTATTGCACGGTGTCTGACGTAACAATCCCTGCCAATAAGTAAATGAAAAAAGTACGGGTTGTCACATAAGACCCATGCAATAAACTATGTGATTTCATTATTCCGCTCCTGGTATATTCTTAAATACAGTACATAGTCTAAGAACACGAATATAATGTAGTTCTAACGCCCTGCACAATAGACCTATAAAAAAATGCGGATTCAATTAATCTAACTAAATATGATTCGTATTTCGTCTTAGATAAAAAAAAATAATAATACAATAAGAACCACTTTGATTCATTGCATCGATCTTTGATCACTTAAAAGCCGTATTAAGAAAACTACCCTGAATTAAAAAAATATTGTAAGTTTAAATATATTGTTATACTCCAACTAGAATTGTTAGATGAACATATTTTCATGTCAAGAATTAAACTATCTGATTGATATCTAAAATTTACTAAGTTTCGTTTAACAATTATATTCTCAACTAATTATTAAATCAAATAAATAAATAAAATAATTTAAACTTATCTCGAATAAAACTAACTAAAAAAAAATGGCACGATAGTAAGTATTGCAGTATTGACGAAATTAAATAGCTTAAATATATTAGTATTATTTATACCCTGGTCACTATATCAAGATCGCAGGGCATAAATCAGTTATGTCCTGGGCACTATGTGATAAGCGGGA
>CAJVPY010003925.1:0-13314 GCA_910591965.1 Dentiscutata erythropus
TAATGGTAAGTATTATACGTACCTTTTAATTATCAATCGATGTACTGAACAATTGAAAATCATAACTTTCTAACATCGAATTAATAAAAAAATCATTCCTACCAAAATAGAATTTCATGTGATCGTACTTAGGTATATAGTGACCCTGTAGTGTCGTACTTAGTGCTCATATTGTAATTATATCACGTTCCTGGTTTTAGCGTGACACTGTTGCGTCGCGCAGCTACCCTAATTTTATAGGAATTTGGATCATATCTATGTAATATTATTGATGAAATACTATGACCTGTTAAACAAATAAAGGTTTATATATCCATTAATAGTAGTGATGGGCAAAATCGCAGGTACACCGTGATCCGTGCGGGATACACAGAATAAAGATATTCCGAAATCTTTCAGAATCTTTCAAATCTTTGGAGCTTTCGAAATCTTTCGGAAAAGTAACCACTATCCAGAATTATGCTGCTAATGTGGGTCAGTTGATAATAGGGATGAATTGGTTTTCGTAAAGGCCGAGGCCGGAAAAGGGCGAGTCTGGGGTGGCTATAATTCATAGCTAAAACACAACCAAAAATACAAAGCTACTCGAAAGAGGGCGTGGAAGATTTGGTCCGAGAACCAAGGATCCTACTGCACTAGAATCCTCGGGGCTATCGTTAGATGGTCTTTAATATTAGGCCACACAAAGTTGATTTTTCGTTTTGCATTACCCGCCGTCCCATTTTTTCAATTTTTAAAAAATATATATATATATTTTTTAGATCCCAATTATGCCAATTGTTCGATTTGACATCTATTTTCATCCGGTATCACCCGACGGAGACCTTAATTTCCCGCAATTGTCCGATAGGACTGACAGAAAAATATGACTGCCGGCCCAATTTTTTGATTCCTTATTGTGCAAATATAACCTTAAATGTGATCATTATTCTATTTGCAGTAAATTGAATTTAAAAAAAAAAAAAATCCGTCCGTCCGTCCCTAGTTTTGAAATCCATGTAATGCAAAACGAAAAATCAACTTTGCGTGGCCTTATAATACTTCACTACTTTTCAGATACATGAAGTCAATGGCTATTTATACATTACTGATAACCTTAGGACTTTGCTACAACGATTAGAGTCTCTAACCAATAAGACAATTTAAAGTATCGGGGAATCTATGACTAACGATGAGTAATTCATACTCATTTTATGACTATGGCTTTAGTTCCTATCAGAGGCGTCTTATTATTGTTCTTCAATGGAGCATCGCCTCAAGCCAAACCCGTATTGGCATTTATTGAATTCCTTCGCTTTTGTCGATCAATGCGCATTTCAGGTCCCGAGTCATATGCTTTGATCACGTTTTTTCTGCGGTCGGGTCACGTTACCCTTTCACACCGGACAGTAAAATACTGAGGACTGAATAATTCTCAGTCCTCGGTCCGGAAACGTCCGGTCCTGGTCCTGATTATGGTCTAACGATGACTAACATTGCTGATAAAAAAGCTGATAAATTAATATAAAGAAAAACAACGCAAATAGTAATAATAATAAAAACTTTCATAACTCTTTCTAATCATGAATGATAACAGAAATTTTCTTGCTTCCATCTTCCAATATTTCTCAGTGTGATAAAATAAGTGTTGAAGTTTCAATTTCTAATGAAATAAATGTTGATGTTTCGAACCTTAATAAAATTGCCGGCCAAAAAATAAAAAAAAATACAAGAGCTAGATGTTTAAAGAGTTGGCTTCAAAAAGAAATTTACAAATTGGATAGTTAAACAACCCTATGATATTAAATTAGCTTCACATATAAAATACATATTCGCTGTTTTTTTTATAATATAAATTTTTAAAAATTTGGACGCTAATAAATAAAAATTTTAATACTATGCATTGAAAGATTATAAGTCGTCCCTATAAGAAAAATGGATTTGATCGTTACGAGTTGGTTTCGGATAGGCACGGGCCTTTGTGGCATCCGAATTTGTACGGGTATGGTCCAAGTTGGTACGGATTCGGTGGACTGTGTGGGATCGTATGCCCGTGTCAATTGGACCGTAAATGGCTCGGGTTTTACAGCAGTTTATTAGTCGAATCGGCACGGGATTTGGCACAGACATTGATACGCAAATTCACGTACCATCGTGATAACAAACACAACCATGTTGATTAATGATTAAACCATAAAATTTACATTTGTAACCAATATAATGCAAACTAACTGCACATGAAGTAAAATTTTGTAAGGAATTTTTTTTGCTAAGATACTCAGAGCAGCTTCATCAGTGTGATTATGAATTTTTTTTTAAAAAAAACGGTTATTGATCTTTCGCTCCCCGCGAAACAAGCCAATACGTGTCACGAGCCGACACGTGTGCAACGTACACATACGTGTCATCAGAACGAGCCGTTCTGTATGACGTGATATAACGTGCCACATTCCGTAAAATGTGCATTTCGTGCGTTCTCGAAACCAACTTTTCTTATAGGGCGTAAGACCGATTATAGGACCAAAATGACGGACAGACCGGACTAATAAGCATTATGAAATGGGTCTTATAGGGACTGGAGCTGACCGGGACGGACCGATCCATCCCTAGTTGATAAATTATATTAGAATCCCTGCGCAATTAAAATAATTAAATTTTTACCAAAGCAAGAAACATAAATAGGAAATCAGAATCGATATAGGTATACTGACTGCAGCCCACAAATTTTATTTGCAGTTATTGACTAACATTACATTCAAGTTATTAGCGCTTAGATGTCACGCTGAATTACTTTTCCAGGAAAATTTGATTTTCTTCAAGTTAGCTACTTTTGGTAAATTTGGGTTACGCAAATTTCAAGATACTCTGTCAATATCTATACGTATTAGCGCTAGCAATCGAAGCACTGCGAAGCGCTAGTGAAATAACGCTCAAATTTATTCGCTTGTCGAACAGCTGTGATTAAAAAAGGGGAACAAAAGAAAACAAATCTCTCAATTTGCCTACTATGAAATTACCAATTTAGAAAATGGTCCGAATAAATAATCTATTATTGTTTTAGGCAATCATCTAAATCAATTGATCAGATAATAATCGTGATGACACTCAAGCATCTGTTTTTCGTAATGTTCGCTATACCTAAAAAAACCTAATGAAAAAAAATTTCTTTTCGATTAACCGTTAAAGTTTCAACTTTAGTTATGTCGACTCCTCCTTTTAATGATTTTAACAATTTAAATTTCTTTACTATGGAAAAACATCTACCCAAACCTTTCAGTTTTAGGTCTTCTTTACTGAGAAGATTTTAAATTTAAATAAGTGAAAAATGGAACAACAGTATTCATTACAGTTTATTAAAAGTTAAAGGATGGATCATATTTATTACATTCGTATCAAGGTATCGATTATTTTTTTTAAAAGTTTTGAACATTAAAAATAAAGTGGCTATTTTTTAGACCGGTTAGAAATATGTTGAGAATTAATTGTTTATTATGTTTGATATGTAAAAAATGTATAAGTAATGCTTGAGCGACCTTTATCAATGGTAAATTTTTGAAGAAAAAAGGTGGGTTGTGTCTCGCTGACTTGTTCATTGAAATGGTAACTCACTTGGTTAATTTATTCGATCCATTAAGTGAGGTTCTTGAGAACACCCTTAATTTGTTTGATTGAAATTTTAGTAATTGATGCTTCTAGAGTTACACATGAATGGCACAAAATATAGACGATTTATGCCAAAACTGAATGGTGAATTTTTTTATCATTTTCGCATTACATTTTACGGCTGATTTTATAATTTCTGAGACACTTAAATTTGCTGAATAATCTTTTTAGCTGGTTTTGATTAAGGGTATTCTCAAGCATCTCAATCAATTAATCAAATAATAATCATAGTAACACTCAAGAATGACGGCATTTATAGAATTAAATGCTTGAGCGTACTCTTTATTTTTTATAATCTTCTCTACGCTTCTTAAAAACCTAATAATAAAATTTTTTATTCAACCATCTACCGTAGTTTCCACTTCAGTTTCACTGGCTTCACCTCTTAATGATTTTACCAATTAAATTTTTGTTGCAACAGTAACAGAATCATCTTATGGAGTCGTTAGCAAAATAGCTTTGTGAAGACAAGTAAATTTTTTAAAAAATTCTTTTATAGGCTATCTATAGTAATTCTGCATTTGCTATTTCGCACTAAAAATATCATTAGTGATATGAAAATATTTTTTTCGAAAAAAATTACGGTATAACCTTCATTATCCGTTAAATCTACAATTTTTTGGATAATCTTTGCTGAATAATTATTAAATTTACTGTATGAAAAACAAAATGTATTGTTCATTATAGTTTGTTTAAAGCTTAAAAGATGGATTGCATTTATTACGTTTATTTCAAGATATTGATTATTTGCTTTAAAAGCTTCAAGTATTAAAAATAAATTGTAATTTCTTTAGATAGGATTGAAATTTGTTGAGAATTCATTGTTTATCGTGTAAAAAATGCAAAAGTAATGCTTGAACGACCTTTATTAATGATAAATTTTGAAGAAAAAAAAGATGGTTTGTAGCTCTCTGACCTATTCATCGAAATGACAGCTCACTTGGTTAAATTATTCAATTTCTGGCTATTAAAAATTTATCTCCGATCCATTGAGTGAGGTATTTGAGAACACTCTAATTAAACTTTTACCTCTGATTCATTGAGTGAGGTACTTGAGAGCATCCAAAGTTAGTGATTTCTGCATGATTGGTTATACGTAAAATTTCTTTTGCATTACATGCAACATATGTTTCTACAGATCATCAACTTAGGCTGTTCTCAAACATCTAAATCAATTGATCAGATAATAATCGTGATGATGCTCAAGCATCACATTTGATGACGATATTTATAGAATTAAATGCTTGAGCATACTTTTTCTGTTTTTCGTAATGTTCGCTTACTACTTACATCACGAAGTTATTTTTATGTAAAGCTATATAAAATAGTTGTTTAAATTATATTTAAAAATTATATGTAAACTTATAAACCCAATGTAAACTTATATATATAAAAATATATAGAATTAAATAAAATTTAAATAATAGTTATTTAAAATTTATATAAATTTATATATTCTAAAATATAAATAACTTATATATACAAGTTTACTAAAATACGCCTATGGTGCTAAACGCCATAGATGCTATTTCTCAAAACGTACTAAGTAATTAGGGTCCGGGTTCTAAGCAAAAATGTTCAGAACCCTTGAAAACCTCACGAGAACTGAAATCGGGACCTTAAATCTAATCTATATTATGGTATGTTATGTTATATAATTTTTTATTAAAATTTAGGGTTAAAGTGCTGTTTTAGAATAAAGGAGTTTTATATATGAGTGCCACAAGGGAAAACCTGTCATCGGGCTTTCAATTATATTTTGTACCGGACAAAATCTATTTAATTTCTCAGGGAATATGTCAGGTACAAAATATAATTAAAAGCCGATGACAGGTTTTCCCTTGGTAGCACCCATATGGTGTTCAACAACATAGGCGCATTTTATAACTGTTGTGAAAATCGTCATAATAAACAACTTTAGTTACTATGCAAAGACCGATTTGCACGTAAAATAATCAACAAATTAGGTGATTATAGAAAAGCCGGTGACTTTTATCAGGGAAGTGTACAGTATGCATTTGTAAAATATTTTCTTTGACACATTAAAATAATTTTGTAATCTGAATTATTTTCAATTTAAATTATTGCAATTTAGGCTATTTAAAATAATTTAGCCAATATATTATTTTATTTCGAAGACTTAGAAAAATTTCAATAAATATTTTTTATTAAATTTTTCTAATCCTTTTGCAAATCTCTTCTATTTTATTATTGTATAAGTATTCATATATTAATCTAACTAAAAATTTTTTCTTCAATCATAATATCATTAAGACATCATATAAATCCATAAAATTAGAGTAAATCTTTTGCACAACTTAGATGGTCTATCAGATTTTTTAGTATGTAATACAAATAAAATTTAAAAAACTCAACGCCTTACAAAAATAATGCGGCTATAGTGTGATTGATAAAACAGAGCATGTAAATGATATGGCTCAATATAGTATATTTCAAATCAATTCATGATATTTGTTTTGAATAAGTGTTAAACAATGTATCCAATTATGAAATTTAGACAGAATTCTAGAATTACTACGTTACAAATATTGTAAGACATAAATAGCTATGAAGACTTTTATTTAAAAAACGCACCTATGGTGTTTTTCACCTAATGTATACATTATCACAAAAACTAGCTAATTAATTAGTGTGGGGTATTCTAAATAAAAATATTTACTCCTTTAAAAACACCACCAAATCCTAATCCTTAACCCTCTTGTAAAAATTCATGTTAAAATATAATAAAGCATACAATAGGTAGAATTGAACTATAAATCGTTGGTTATTTAATTTATATCCTATTTAACTATTTAGCTCAATGCATAATTATGTTGTCTTTTTATTTTTATAATTTTACTTTTTTCTTAAATTTTATTTTTACTTTTGCTGCCTTTATTCCAAATGGAAGATATTATCATTCATCAGTCCTTATTGATAAGAAAATCTATTTTAGTGGTGGAGATACATTTAATAATAATTTTTATGAAGTTACAAATGAATTCTTTTATTTAGATGTTTCTAAATCATTTACAACAACAGACAATGTTTCGATACCATGGACTGACCTTACTTATACTTACGGTCCTTTGAAATATTCTGCTACAGCGTGTATTGGTGGAAAAAATAATGATATTATTTTTATTTTTGGTGGTGTTTCATCTTCTAGTCAATCATTCGTTAGTCAATTTGATACAAGTAAACAACAATGGATTAATATAACATCAGTTGGAAATGTACCCGCAGACAGATATGATATTTCATGTGCTAATTTTAACAATGAATTAATCGCCATTTTTGGTGGCTATAATTCTTTAATTACCACAAATGATCTTTGGATATTCAATACATTAACGTTAACATGGAGTTTAAGCAATGCAACAAATGCACCTCCATCTTTGTGGGGTTATTGCGCAATAACTTTGCCTGATGAAAATATTCTATATATTGGTGGAAAAGATCGGAGTTTTATTAACTATATACCAATGAATAATGTAAGTGTTGTCTTTTAATAAATTTGATTTTTTAACCTTTTATTGATTAATGTTTTTGTAGTTACCGTTATATAATGCAAAATCTGATACGTGGACAAATATGGTACATAATTAGTGATAATAATTTTCATTATTTCTTACAACTAATAGTCTAAATGTGTAATTTCAATAGAGTATATCTGGCCCAACTCCTCCTGTCCGCGATTCCTTCTCAGCGGTATTAAGTATGTTATTTAAAAATTTCAGTAAATGTTTAATTAAATACAAAAGTATTTCTTTAGTAATCATTTGAATTAAAAGCCTTCGACGGACGTATTATAATTTTCGGTGGTTCGAATGGATCTGCAGCTTTGGATGACCTGTGGATCTTAGATATCACAACGTTCCAATGGTCAGTTGGAAATATTTTAAATCCAATTGCGAACTTAACTCTTTATGGTCATACCGCAACTTTAGTGAATAATTATATGTTTGTTGCTTTTGGTAAAAGTTTTAATTTTCTTTATGCTGTTCCTTATAAATTATTTAAATTTGCTAAACTTTTATATATTCAACAGGTGAATTTTCATACAATAATCTTTCATCAAAAATATTTATATTAGATGTATGCCAAAAAAATTCTTATAAATGGGTTAATGAATTTATCCCAATTACTCCAGAAGGCCACGACTATAAACACTAAATTAATTATTGGTACTATTATTGACAGTATTATTTCTTTAGTGATAAACGTTATTGCAAGTATTTTAACACTAAAGATTATTGATAAATATAAACAAATGGATAACTATATTTATTTAAAATTATATATAATTAATATCGCCTTTAATTAATGAATTAGAATCGCTACTTGATATTGCTTACTGAATAATCATTTAAAGACACTTTTTCGAAAGAACATACAAATTTATATGCGCACAAGCAAAAACTTCATATGTTAATACCCAATTGTTTTTTTATACCTACATTATAGAAAATTATAATGTTGTATTTAAGAGTCCATAGCACTTTTTGTCCGAGCTATTGAGTTTGAAATTTTGAGTTCATTGATATCCGGTGTAGGGATGGGCAATGTAATAAATATGTAATCGATAGTTAAAACTTAACCCTTGCATAGTTTATAAATTATTACATGTTATTAAGTAATTTAAAATTTTGAATGATAGAACATATTTACAATATCAAATTGGCCTTTACCAAATTTGCAAATTCAACATTTCGGTGTAATGTTATTAGCTGACTTAGTCGTCGACTAATATCACACTTATAAACAATGAAATATTAAAAAATGTGCACCATTTTTCGTATATTTCATTGTTTATATATTAGATATATTGGGTCGATGATTTAGCTAACTAACAACACAATTTCGGTGGCATATTGCTTAAGAAAAATATAGCTTAAATCATATTATTCAAAATATAAAAATAAAATAAATAATTTTGACCAAATTGTTCAGCTAATTCTAATGAAAAATGTCTTGAAAAATCACATCTTTGATAACATGGACAATAGTGATACCAGTTTGAATAAGAAAATATAGTGCAGGCGATTGCAATTTTAATACTAATGATATTCATTAAAACAAGCATTAATCGAATCTTCCATTCAAGCTACACATAAAATCATTGTACAGTTTTTTGAGAACTGAACTGGTTATATTTTTGGAAAAATTAATAATATTTAATTGCATTCGCATTTGTAATTTACAACATAGAAATAAACGTTTATAAAATAAATATTAAATTGAAAGGTATCTGCATTTGCATCAAACAATAATTTACAACATAGCAACAAATATTTTTAAAATACAATAAATAAGATATAACGATAATCATATTTGTATTTAACTGGAATTATTTACTATGATAAAATTAAGAATACGTATGTAAAATATGTAAATATATGTAAATATATGTAAATATATGTAAATATATGTAAATATATGTAAAAATTTTGTCCATCCTAGTTGCAACAATACAGTATATACATTTTACAGCATGCCGTAATTTAATACTGAAATGTTATTATGAGTTATAACTTAGTTACGTTCGGCTAGTCCTGATGCTTAAAGTTTCTATTGCATCACTTCTTAGCAAGAATAAAGTTTTTAAATAAATATTTTTAAATATAAATATTCCTTTAGTATTCATTTAATAAATTGAAAGCCTCCGACGGAATATTAAAATTTTCAGTAGTTTTAATGGAACTGCAGTTTTGGATGACTTGTGAATCCTAGATATTATAATTTTCAATTTTCAATTGAACCATTTAAATTTGATGGATTTGACTTGATGGGTAGTATGGTACTGTTTATAGTTTAAAAAACCATACCATACTGACAGATATTATATCGAATCAATATGGTATGATTCTTTGTTGAAAATCCATACCATACTGACCTGGTTATAGATGATATTAAAATACTGAATCGCCCACCACCTCTTGAATGCGTGCCAAGTTGGAGTATTAACCATCCAAAAAATTTGCGCCAACCAACAAATAAAACGCAAATTATAATAAATTTTAATACCGTATAAGCAGAAATAACGCTCATGGGCGTTATTTTAAAAATCGGATCCTTTAAAAATAATATGTATGGCTCGAATTAGCGTCCCGAATTAACGTGCAACCTAATGTTGCGAATAATTTATTGTTGCGATAAATGATGTATGGTCGATACTCCATATGCACACACTCTATGAGTGCACTTCACATACACTTTCCCTATATATGCGCGAAATAACGTTCGTGGGCGTTATTTTGAAAATCGGATCCTTCATAATTTATATGGTCTCGAATTAGCACTCATGGGCATCCCGAATTAACGCGCATCCTAATGTTGCACATAATTTATTGTTACAATAAATGATGTACAGTCGATACTCATATGCGCACACTTTATAAGTGCACTTTACGTTCACTTTCCCTCGTATAGGCGCGAAATAACGCTCTGGGCGTTATTTTGAAAATCGAATCCTTCAAAAATAGTTTATATGGTCTCGAATTAGCACCTCATGGACGTCCCGGATTAACGTGCATCCTAATGTCGCACATAATTTATTGTTGCGATAAATGATGTACGAGATACTCCATGTGCGCACACTTTATAACCCTATAATGATAAATGCACATAATTTAATCGGGGACGTCTAAAGCGGAGTAGATTCTTATATATATATTTTATCGAATTAACTTTAGAGTTATGGTCATCTTGGATTATGGTCAGAGCAGGCTTTAGATAGTTATATATAAGCAAAATTGCCTTCCCGACATTTTTACTTAGCTCACCCAAGGTAGGTTTAGACTGCTATTTTTTGTATTTTTATGGTAAAATAGCAATACGGTGACGCGAGAGATTAACAACTAAATTTAGAAACTTTTCATAACGGAAATGAAAAGTAAACAAACAAACAAACAATAATTTCTTATAAAAATTCAAATTTTATTGTGTTTATTCGTTGTTGACGTACGTATCATAAGTATCATAAGTATCATAATGACTGAACCATTTCCTAAAGACCTAATCGAATATTTTAAAAACCTATATGAAACAAGTGAACTTTATGACACAATTATCATTGCTGGAGAAGAACCAACCATCGAACAAATTTATGTTCATTCTATAATTCTTTGTGCCAGATCTCCTTATTTTCGTAGTGCATTATCCGACAAATGGGCTAAAAGTAATGATGGTTATTTTGTTTTGAAAAAACCTAATATAAGCGCTTTAATTTTTGACCTTATTATTAAGTAAGTAACGTAACGTATTAATAGTTTTAAACCATCCATTTAAGTTTCTAATTTCATTATATTGTATATATTAAAAATAGGTTTCTGTATTATGAAACTTTAGATTTGGAAAACCAAGAAGGCAAAATAATCTTAGATCTTCTAGTTGCTGCTGATGAACTTTTAATTCAAAAACTTATTGATTTTATTCATGAATTTTTATCAAAAAATAGTTATGAATTCTTAAAAAAAAGTCCCATTAAAATGTTCCATTTTGTTGTCCATAATGACCGATTCATTGAACTTAAGAATTATTATTTGGACTTAATTTACGAAAATCCCGAGTTACTATTTGATTCAGATGAGTTCATTTCATTAGAAGAAGATGCTCTAAAATTACTTCTTAAATCTGATAATCTCAACATTAAAGAAAGTATTATCTGGAAAAACCTAATTAAATGGGGAATTGCTCAACATGCAACGCCTGAAGGTGACTTTATGTGTATGATGTGTGAAGACACTAAGAACGATGACCTTATTAATACATTAGAAGACACTAAGGACAATGACTTTACTAATACATTAGAAGACACTAAGAACGATGACATTATCAGTACATTAGAAGAGACATTACGTGAATTAATTAAACTTATTAGATTTTATCAGATAGATCGTGAGGAGTTAATTCCTGAAGTATGGGCATATAAGCACCTCCTACCTGACAATTTAATTGAAGATATACTACGTTGTTATTTGGATTTAGATGCTAAACCATTATATCATCCATTTATAATTAGATGGGGCAATTTTAAAATCGATTCTTTATTAATCAATAGGCAGCATGCACTAATGTTGGAGAAATGGATAGATAAAAAAACTACTTATGATAAGTCCTCAAAAGGTTTTCATTATTGTTTTAATCTTCTTTTTCGAAGTAGCTTCGATGAACTTTCATCTCAAACTTTTCATAAAAAGTGTGATAACAAAGGGGCAACAATTGTTGTAGCAAAGCTTTTAGGTAAACAAACGCTGGTTGGTGGTTATAATCCACTTGATTGGAATGGTGATGATATGTGGAAACAAACAAATGATAGTTTCTTATTTAAATTTAATTCGGATACGGAAGACGACGTAAGAACAAGGATATCACGCATTAATCCTAATACTAGTGAATATGCAATTTATTGCAGTAATGATTGTGGTCCAAGTTTCGGTGAAGGCCCTGATTTCCATTTTTTAGATGACTACCGTACTTTGAATTGTATTGTGAAATCCTACCCTAAAATGTCTAACGCAAAATCAACTATACAAGCAGTCTCGGGTTTTGAAGTCTTTCAAGTAGTTAGAAAATTTACTTAGTTTTCTATCCAAGATTTATTATCATTTCATATAAATAAAATACTACACTGCTTTATAAAAATATTCAATTAACTTTGCTTAATTATTAAGTAAATAATGACTGTAAAAAATCTGTAGATAGAGATGTACCTCGCACAAAATAAAAAATTATTGTTCCCGCGATTTTTGCTCGACTTCGTATTCAATTATGAAAATTTTTATGAAAAAATTTTAGCATATATTCTAAAATAGTTTCTTATAAAATGACATGTGATATGTGAAATTGCATTAAAATCTTAATTGAACATTTACCGAATATAGATTATGTAGAAAATAATACGTATTATGGTTATTACCCAGAAGGTCCCAGATCAAATAAATTATTTAACGATCTTTATATAGAATGATATTAATTAAATAATCCAGATATCTTTCCTCTTTTTTAAAACATAGCAGTAATAAATAATAATAATAAAACGCTCCTTTATAAAAGCTAACAATTTTCATCACTTACGGTATTTCATCAGAATCATCAACCACACCCTTCGTAAAGATGTCCAAGCTAGCTATGAATATTACTCTCATAGAATAAACAACAACGAATCAAAATTGTGAAATTTGGTACAAACATTTATATCTATTTTATTTATTATACATTATGCATTAATTTAAACTTTTATATTTACAAGAATGATAACAATAATGAAGCCAATGAAGGTGATGGTGATTAGTGATGGGAACGGCTACGGCTATAGCCGGTTATAGCCTGCTATTAGCTGTAGTAGTAGCCGATGGCATGAAACCGTCTACATCATTTAATAAATAGAGGAACTCATCATTTATAATTCTGGTCAAATTTGCGGATCATTTGGCCAGATCTAGAACAACCCAATTTTAAATCTGGTCAAATGATCTGCAGAATTGATCAGGTGATGCAAATCACACAATAGTAAAACCGTTGTGTACTTATTATCATTTTTTCTAAAAGGTTTTATTACATTGTCATTACGGCGCATTTGTGAAATTGGGAGATGTTTTGGTCACCAAATCTAAATATTTGGTCCCCAGATCTGAGTATTCGGTCACCAAATTTATTAATAATTGATTC
>CAJVPY010003926.1:0-13313 GCA_910591965.1 Dentiscutata erythropus
ATATTTATTTGTTTTTATACAAGTTAAGTTTTTTATATAATTTTATTATGTAACTACTTATATAAATTATTTAATAAGATACAAGCAAGACCTCACCTTAATATTAAAAAAAAAAAATAATTTAAAGTTATATATAATTTAAAAATTTGGTATTTATATATAAAAAAAACATAATAAAATTTTAAAATTTATTAATAAAATTTAAATTTATATTAACTTTTTCTGTATTTTTATTGGCCAATTATGTTACACTGCAGCTAAAAAATTAGTACCTATATATAAAATTTGTTGGCTTTAGGTAGTACCTACTGTAATATCTCTTGCTAATTCATAATACTCATTTTCACTTCACTTTAGCTTGTTGTGGAAATAATATAGTATTAATATCTTTGCTGATTGTAGGTCCTTGTTCGACCCAAAATAGACTAAAGCATTTCTATTATTCTATTTTTGAGCTTAAACACTATCTTCACTTTGTACCTTTTTAGTTGTCTTATTAGTACTAATTTAGGTGCCAAATTAGAAATATTTCTAAGCATCATTCTGTACTCTTTTCTTATTTCTAGTTCCTTGAAGTTAAATTTATTTGTTGTGAACTTGTTTGTTTTTTCTTTTTTAAAATATATAGCTCATATATTTTGCAGGTTTAGCTTCTGCTCTTCACTTCTGTATATTATTTTTATGAATACTGCTACTGATTTTTTTAGCATGCACTATTCTAATATCTCTACTCTGCTGTATTAATTAAGACATCTTCTAATTTTTGCTATATCTACACCAAAAGATAAATCTCAAATTGTAGAGTGTAACTTTAAATTTCTTTTCTCTTTCTGTTGTTCAGTTTTATTTACTATAAATTTTGTTTTGAGAAAATATATTTCTAGATGCCTATATTGAGCTATATATATCTTTCTTCTCTTTCAATTCTTTAGAAACTTCATAATCATCTTTTTTAATATTGCTTTGCTTTTCTACATCTTGTATTTTATTAGTGATTATATATTGTTTTGTCTCAAAACTTATATCATTCAGACTTTTAACTTGAGAAATTAATTTTGCTATATTCTCTATATCATAATCTGTTGTTCTGCTTTTTTAGAAAATTAATAAAAATTTGTAATTCTCTTTTGGGTCATGATATTGTATTAGCAATTCTTTATTGCTTTCATTAAAGTTTAATTTTGTATTTCTTATGTAATTTGTTTCTTTCTTTTTTACAACTATGTTGCTTTGAGTATTTACATTATATTTTCTTTTACCAAGTACTAAGTCTAGAGTTTTTATGTCTAAATTCATTTCTGCAGTATAGCTCATAGCTTGTTTATAAGTAGTTTCTATTGTAGCTTTACCTATAAGTTGTACTTCTACTTCTGATATTTCTTGTCTATTATATCTTTTATCTTGAACCCAATTATAGCTATCTAGTAGCCTATGTATTATACTAATTTGTTCTGGATAGGCTGCTTCTATAAAGCTTGCTATATCTCTATTTATCTTGAGAGTTATCTATTTTTGTTCTATATATATTTTTTTTACTTGCTTCTTTGAATTGTTGTAAAAGTTTTTTAATTTTGCTATTTTAGTCATTTTCATCTCAACTTCTCTATAACCTACTACATGTTTTATTTGTGTTGTTTGTTTGTCTATTTTAATTGTTTGTTTATTTGCAGCTTTGTTTATTTGTTTATCCTAATAGGGATATGTATCACTGTTTGTTGTTTTGATATAACAATTTTAAGGTAGGACTGTCTCAAGTATGCCCCGAGCTTGCAAATCATTACACAAAGAAAAAATTTTTTTTATACGTTTTACAATACTTTTTTAAGAAGCTCGGGTAGATTATATCTTCTGTGAACCCACCAAAGTGCACTAAGCAAACTTAAAGTTTTCGAACCGTACTATAATAATATCAGTTGAATCCCTCTGAATTCCTCGATCTTCGTGCTAGATTTGCTTTGTAAAAAAATGTCTAACTCTAAGTGTTGTATGAATTGCAGAACCATTGGGCCAACTAAATTTCGCTCTTTGAAGGATGAAAAGTGGGGAGAAGCAGAAAATAGTGGTTTAACTAAGGTAACATGGACGAAAGGTAGTAAGTTATGTCACATTTGTTATATGAATTTTGTAGAAAATCCACTACAAAGAGGAGCCAAACGAGTAAAAGTTTCAGTTGAAGAAGCTAAATTACAACTGGTGAAGAAGTTGAAGCTACAACTAACGAAGAAGTAGATGTTTCAAAAAAAGATATGGGAACTATGACAGAAGATATGAATGAAGAGGTAAGTATGATCGATCTCGTCGGGACTATTAAGGCCATAACAAGAATTTTTTATAAAAAAGAGCATGTAAAAAAAGAAGATCCTATTTATTTGTATAAGAAATTGCAGGAGGTATTTCAAACAAATAAGTGTTTGGAAAATTTTCTTGATCAACTTTATTTAGCAGCTAGGCCACTTGAGTGCGAGGAGAAAACCATGGATCGTATGAAGAAATTAATTATTCATATTTGTTATCTTCTTGTGTTGTTAAATAATACAAAGATTAATTTCTTTAAGTTTAATGTAGCGTATTATTTGGATTCTGTAGGCATGAATAATGAAGGCTTAGATATGTTGGCAAATCTCGGTGTGACTACAATATCAAAATCGGTAGACCAAAGAAAAAAAAAATTGCAGACATCCATGAGAAATATGTAGAAAATGCTCTTTTTAAATATTTGGACAAAGCCTTCGTTCTGAATATTGATGACTATCACAATATTCATGTTTCGTGGCAGTTTGATTCTACAAGTACATCTCGTCCAGCACACATGCCAACAATTGTGACAAATCCATGTTTTATGGTGGTGATACCATATAATGGGGTGCTTAATCCAAAGGTTATCAATAGTGAGCTGATAATAAAACATCTTAATGAAAGGTTTATCACTACCCTTGGTATTTCTTATCACGAATGTTGTCAAAATTATAAAGGTGAGTGTTCTGATGATGAGCTCATTGAAAAACAACTTTGCACAGTTACAATGGCAGGTTAGTGGAAAAAAAGAGTGACCAGCATATACAAAACACCATTCTTTTTGATTTCATTGGAGAGAATTTGAAAAGAGTCGAAAATTATACAAAAGTTCTTCAAATTGTATATAATCAAGAATCGATGCAAGGGTATCTTTCTAACCATGTAATCCCTATTGTCGCAGATTGGCCTGGTCAGTTCTTTATTCGCAAGGCTATTGCACACCAGCTTCTTCTTGACAATGAAGTTATTCCTTCGTTTGTTACGTCATTCTTACCTATTATGGAACCCCTTTATGTGTCTTTGAATAGTTGTGAACTTGTTTTTAAGCAAAATTCACTTCTATTTAATAATATTTACAAGGGCATATTTGGAAAAAAGAAGCTTGATAAAAAGCCGCGACCATGGCAAATCGACTTAATTCTCCATCTTATGCGTGTGGCGTGGCTTGACATATCTAATATAGTTTATTCTAAGTTTGGTCATATATGCAAAAGCATTGAATTTTTATATCTAACCAATTTTTTAAGTAATTTAATTCCTCTAGTTCTCGACGTTTATGTGGTGCACCATTGAGAAGACGACTGGGCTGCTTATAAAGAAGTCTGTTTACATTGTTGGAGTGATTTATTTCTTTGATTTGATCGAAGAAATTATAAGCGTGCTCATTAATGTTTTTTTCTGATATATTTTTTTGGACTAAAACTAATCATCCAATAATAAATATGATCACTAATCATCTTGCGTCTTTAAGTGATTGTCCTGTAGAAATGGTTCATAGTATCATTCGGCGACGTACGGCTAAATTTTTTACTGCAGATCAATTGCAGAAAGATGTGTGGTTTATGTTTCAAAATCGAGAAGATAATGTCTTTCGTCAACATTTTGTGAATTCTATAAAGTATTCTTACAAACCGAAGCAACTACACATGCTATCCCGAAGTGAGCCACATTATTTTTCGAAATATTTACGAAGATATACAAAGCATAGCATCTGTATTCTTTGATAATTAGTTTATCTGATGATGGTATTAATACATATAAGTTGTCTTTTTTAGGTTATGAAATAACCAATCAGCACCTTCCAAGGGGTTTCGTTACCTCTAGAAAACCATATACAAGCGTCTTATGTAATTTTTTATACTGCGATTATACTAGTTATACTAACTGTTTTGACAATGGGATTGTTCTCACGTGTGGGTATAGCTATTATAGCCGTTGCTTGCGAAGATGCAATTTTAAGTGTTTAATTTGTTTAGACTATCTTCAGAATAAAATTAAGATTAACGTCGAAGCACTAAGAGTAAGTATAACGAAAGATTTGGGCAAAAACGAATTTATTGAAAAGCAGACTGAATGTACTGATGATGATGAATTAGACAATGCTGAGGCAGTTGCAGATGAAATAGAAATAGAAAATAATTTATTAGAGAATGCAAAAAAAGCTTTTTTAAATATTAATTAAAAATTACATGTATTTATATTAAAAAAAAAAATTTTTAATAAATCTCTTCTAAATAAAATTACAACTTAATAAATTTGACTTTTTTTGTAATACTTCATTAATTAATCGATTAATTAATCGAATTGGCAATTAATCGGTTAATAAGTTTACTAATCAATTAATTGATTATTGCAGTTTGCATAATTTTGTGACCTCTAACTAATTTTTTTTTATAATTAAATGATTGTGATTGCGATCGCGATTGCAATTTATTATGAACCTGAGTTTGATAAATTGACTGGCTTTAGCAATCGCGATTGCAGTCACGATCACTTAATCATAAAAAAAATTAGAGGAGTATCTCCGGACACTTACTATTTCACGTAAATTTGTAATTACCAAGTTATATGCATTTATTATCGTTATATATATGTACATACAAATTCACGTGAAATGGTAAGTGTCCGGAGACGCTCCCTAAAATTAGTCATAGAGGTCACAAAATTATACAAACCACAATAATTGACTAATTGATTAATCAATTAGTTGAAAAAAAAATTAATAGATTGCATTTTTTGGTCCGATTACACTAATTGTAATGTAAAATCACATTTTTTATAGTAAACAATTCACAATTTTGATTGGTTGAATCGATATGCAGATCTGCGATCCTGAGTCAAACCATGGTTTCCATATTTGGGATGGTCCTACCTGTAATAACAATTAGTGATCTGTTTGTTAAGAGTTTGCCAAATTCTCACTTTTTGTATTAAAAGTTGTAAAAAAATTTTTTAAAGTTTCTAGTTGCCACAAAATTTACTAATAAAGTATCCTGTTTGTTTTTAAAAGAGTTTCTTTGTTTTATATAAAGATTTTTTTTTTCTTAGAAAGGTTTTGGCAGTTTATTAATTTGTTTTTGTGATATTTGCTATTTTTTTTAATTCTAAATTTGGTATAAAAAATCAGTAGAAAGAGTTGTTTTTGAAAGCTATTACTAAATATGCTATATTTTAATTAATGAAAATAATAAAATTTAATATTCAAATTTTTTCAAATTAATTTTACTCAAATATAAACTAATATCCAAAAAAGATTTACGATTTTATATCCAAATTTTTAATAGTCTTTGCTGTAGTACTGTCAAAGATCACTGTTACCTCCAAATTCAAGACTTCTCAAATAGATTTTCAGTTATTCTGATTCCTTGAATTTATTGTGCCAAAGCTTCCATTACTAGATGGTATAATCAAAATTGCAAATTTTGTTCTAAATTTAACCAATACTTGATAACTATCAACTATAATGCAAGTTTAATTTTCAAAATCATTATTTATGGGATTCAAACTCTAGATCTGCTACTTGAAGAGGGTAATGACTAGACTACTACACTAAGTTACTACACCTCTGTATTAGTTTTTTTAATCAATAGTTATATTATATTATTGTATAATATAATATTATATTTATATATAGTGTAATTATTGTATTATTTTTTTTAAATAAAATTAATTTTTTTAAAATTTTTTTTTGTTTTTACATGCCTGAATCTGATTGGTTGATTCTAGAGTTATTATAAAGTAATGTCTTTTTTAAAAAAAAAAACTTAAAATTTTTAATATTATATAATTAGATTTATATAAAGTGTGATCAGATTTTTAATTGTACAAGTTATTTTGACTATCTGATACTATGAAAAAATAAGTTATGTGATTTTTTTCTATTTTTAATTAGTTAATAAACCAGAGATATATAGTAATATATCTCTAGCTAAAGATAACTAAAAGAACCTTTTTATTATAGTATATCAAATTAGAATAATTTTTTGATGATTTTAATTTTGAAAGAGCTTATACAGTATTACTAGAATAAGATTTAATTTTTTTTTATTTAAAAAAATTTTTTTTAAATAAAAATTTACTTCAAATCAAAATACAGTATATCAATTTTAGTAAAAACTTGTATATTTCTATATAAATTTGTAAAGGTTTACTATTAGACAAAATTAGATGTGTCAAATTAGGTATGTTTTTTTATGTTTTAATCAAATAATATTTAATTTTTTTTACTTTTTAATAAAGATAAACTTTGGTTTTGTTAGCTTTAGAGCCTTTCTCTTTGTTTTTTTTTTGTTTATATATATATATATATATATATATATATTTTTTTTTAATAATTTTCATTTATTTTTTTTCTTTTTAATATACACTTTTATATTGCTAATATAAAAACATAGCTTTTTTTTGCTTTTAATAAAAAAAGAAGTGAAAAGATTAACTCTAGATAGGTTAACAAAGTCTTTTGGCTTCTTGAAAGTTGGTGCAACAGATCATAGCTAGGTAGCTAGGTAATGTTGAACTTGCAATTTTAAAATGCTTTTATTTTTTTTATATAATATCCTATTAGTGATTAAATAAAGTATTGTATTTGAGCTTTGACAAGACTATCAAAAAACCAAAAAAAAAGTAAAAATAAATAAATAAATTTATTTGTAGCTATATATTCAATAATTTTACAATAACTTAAAATTTTACCTGTTGTGTAACTAAGTAAAAATGCTTCTCTTACAATTTTACCTCTAAACCCTAACCCTAACCTAACCCTAACCTTAATCCTAATTCTAACTCTAATGTTAATATAGCTGCAAATTTTTTTTTATAAAAAAAACTATATTTGATAGTATGGCTATATATAGTGTGGCTACAAATACATTAATTTAAAAAATAAATTAAAAAATAAAAAATTAATTAAAAAATAAAATAAAAACTAATCATCACGGGGTGTTTGAAACCCGGATATAATTTTTATACAAATTAAAATAATTTATATTAAAGACGATTTTTATTTGTACACTAGTGTATGAAACACGGGTATAGTCAACTAAAAATTTTGCTTACAAAATCACTTTGGGGTTCTAACAAAAAATAATCTACGTAAAATTTTAGTAACTCTGACCTCTAGCCCTAACCCTAACCCTAATATTAAGTAGTTTTTGTTTTTATGAATTTTATATACGTATACGAATTTGCAAATCAATTAATTAATACCCGTGTTTCATACGCTGGTGTAGATTTAGAAATTTTCTTGATTGAAACTTCATTTAAGTGCCACAATTAATAAATGAATATAACTATATTAATATGAAACACTCAATTATATGGGAGGCTGCCAGTAGAAACCAAGCAAATTGTTTTAATGAGTTTTTTATTCAAAATATCTAAACAACTATTTAAATTAAACTTGATAAATTTTTTTTATTTTAATTTTATAACTACATAATATTAAAATAAAAAATTTTTTATCAAGTTTGGTTTAATAGTTGTTGAGAAATTTTATTTTAAAGTTTTAAAAAAATTTACTTAGAAACAATTTGCTTGGTTTCTACTGCAGCCCCCCATATAGTGAAAAGATTATTATGAAAATGAACAAAGATAGAAATGTGATACTGAAATAATAATTTAAAGATGGATAAGTAGAAATAGAGTCGTTCAGTGTTGGACATATGTCCATTCTGCTGGACTACTTGGTCTATTCAGTTCTAGTTCGTCAGTTTTAAATAACTGGACAGTCCAGTTCTGTTCAATTTAGTCGGTCCAATCCGACTTAATTCAATCCAGTTAGTCCAGTAATAAGTATATATAAATTGTTGCTATAAAAAAAATATTTTTTGGTCCAGTGATTACAATGGAATAGAGTGATTAGCGATTACATAAAAGGATAACTTATAAAAGATTTTTCAAAGAAAGAAAATATGAGGGAAATGAAAATGTCAAGTTAGAGAAGTAAATGCAGGGGAAATTGTTGACAGTTGGGGAAGTAAAAGCTTAAGGAAATAATTAGAATTTTTAATGATGTTTCGAACCGATCTGGATCACCGACCCATGATATGAAGCCAATTATATAATTTTGTTGACCTCAAAATATTTTATTTTGTTTAAACAAAATATCTACAATATTTACCTTCAATCACGTAGAAGTTATACAAACAATTATTATACTAACACTTTAAATAATTATATAATAAAAATACATTATCCTATGATACTTCCAATCTAAGAGTAAATTATAAAACCTTGCTTGTATCATAATTTTTCCTATATTCAATTTTATCAACCTTAACATCACCATCAACTAATCGATAAACGTAGGTTACAACAACAGAACCTTGAATATCCATCAGAACAAAAGATGGTTTTATATCCCTGCAATTAATTAAAAGGATAAGATAGAAGGGATAAAAATTTGAATAAGAGATGAAATATAATTAAAATCTATAAAACCAAATTACTTACTCAGTACAAAATCCAGAATAAGCACCGGTTGCACTTCCAGGATTAACAAAAAATTTGCCTTCATATTCAATCGCCTCAAATCGATGAGTGTGACCAGTTAATAAAATGTCTGCATCCATTTGTCGTGCTATGATTGATAAAGATTCAGCGTCACCCACGGGAATCACCTGGTGACCATGAAGAACTCCGATACGAAGTGGCCCGTGAGTTATGACTTTGGAGAGAGGCCAGTTTGGAAACTATACAAAAATATTAATTTAAATAGATATCATCAATACGTTAAGTTTGAATTAATGTTTATGATATTTATGACATACTTCATCATAGTCACCCCGCACAACGTGAACATCTGCTGCTATGGTACGTAAATAATCGAACGTTTCTTTATCACACACATTCCCCGTACATATGATTTGTTGTATTTTTCCCGGTACCTATTTTGTTCCAGTTGATTCATGAAATAATTATGAAACATAAGCTTTTATTTAATTACGATTAAAGAAAAATGAGTATAAGAAATTAAGTACGACCAAAAGTTTTTTAAACTTGAGGGGAAGATCGTGTACGCGATATGGGACATGAAGATCACCTATTACTAAAACTAACTAGAATTTTTAAGAGTCGTTTAAAACTTTGGCAAGTTGTTGTTTCCATTAAAATATATCATATCTAAATATTTACCACCATTTGCAAAAGAAAAGACTATTAAAAGGATTTATCTGTTATTGAAACGACTAAGCATGATCGAAGGCCTATTTACGTATACTAACAACTGGAACTTGGGAAAATTATTCATAATTTCTGAGAAAATCCGTAATTTTGGGCAGCGTTGGCCTTAGCCAATGTCGACCAATAGAATGACACTAACCATAACACAAAAATTTACATGTGACATATCGTGTAACTGGCAACACACTTCGAATAACCTAGCGTCTTGGTCCTGGCAAAATATGCATCACACCACTCTGGATCATCTGTTAACAGCCTTAATTACAGAATTAACGAAAAATATTTTCAGGCAATAACACATTGTCAAGTAATTAGCCAATCGAATCGCAAATTCAATTTTACCGTTACACGATAATTTCATTTTTTGCGTATTTCGCACTATAATTTTTCTTAAACATCCTCAGTCCTTAAACGTTTGACATGCTAAAAGAGGCAACACTAACTGAAATGCGCTTCACGATTGTTTTGATTTTTGATTTTTATGTTACCGTTACCGTTACACTTGGTCTTATGAATTTATTGCCAGTCAGGTGAAAAGCGCCACTAATAACCAAAAAATACAAAGATTGTCTGGGGTAGGTGTTATAGTCCAATCAAATAGGAATTAGGCTAAGTTCAATCTTGTTTATTTTGCAGCTCTGTTACTTTCTAAAGGCCGGCAAGGCTGAATGCGAAAGGCCGAGACCAAAAATAAGTTTATAGGATCCTTTGTACTACTATATAGATTTTTATAATAACATCACGTGATAGCTTGGTTAACCTAGAATTTTCAGTTATTATCACGTGTAGAATGTATATTTAATTTGTACAATACTTCTAACATTCTTTTTTACAAAAAAAACATCGAGGATGTCGAATGAAACCTCAGCATTACCTGCTGAATCGAGTGTACCAAAGCAACCCCAAGAAGAACAAGGGCCAGCTATTCGTATAGTTCCACATATTGACGGTCCTCGCTCTCTGCATTTTGATATCATCGAGCGAGAAGTTCCTGAAACTGTAGTGATAAAAATTGGTCGTTTTACGGACAAAACTCTAGCACCAAATAGGGTCACGTTTAAGAGTAAAGTTGTATCTAGAGGTCATGCAGAAATTTGGACTGAAGGCGGCAAGGTATTTAGACAATATATATATATATTCATATAAATATATATGATTGTTTTATTTTTCGAAGCGTCTGGATCGATTTTCTTCGATATCACGGAAAGTTCCTTTCCGAAATCTTTCTAGCGAAGTTAAACGAATTATTTTTTCTTGTAGCGAAGAGCTACTAATTTTCATTTAAGTCATTGTAACATTTTAAGTGAAATCAGTAAAGTGTTCCTTTGAAAATAATATCTACTTTTTTTATCATTCTTTTTAAGTTTTACATTCGAGACACGAAATCATCTTCTGGTACTTTTCTAAACCATGTTCGTCTATCTGCTCCAAGCGCTGAAAGCAAACCTTTTGAATTAAACGATGGAGATGTTGTTCAACTTGGAGTCGATTATCAAGGTGGAACGGAAGGTAAATAACAAATATAATTATAAATCTTTAATACTGTTAATTAATCTATATGAAATTATTTTGGCATTAGAAATCTATCGTTGTGTGAAGATGCGTATAGAATTAAACCGTTCATGGCAAAGACAGGCCAATCCATTCAGGTAAGAGGATATCAAAAAAAATATCCTATGAAACTAACTAGAAAAAAACATATAAGTTTAAGTCATATAAGCCAGAACTCAACTATACATTTAAGAAGCTGGGAATAAACATTTAAAGGACATTGTGCAGAAAAAAGTCAAGAGGAATTTAAATTAAAATATAGCTAGAATTATGGAATTTGTACTCAGTTTTCACGTGGTATATTTCGACTTGTGTTGGTATTTTCCTTTAGAAAATTGACAAGATAGCCTTAAAAGTCGAATTAAATCACGTGATTGGAGGGATAGTTAACCTAAAGTATATACACCTCGGTCATAAGATTAATTAGAGTGTTTAGTAAGCTTATAAGTCATTTAAGAATCTATTATAAAAATTAAATTCCCTTAAGGAATTATGATTTAATGACTTTGACCGTATATACATATATTTTTAACTTTATTAACTTAATTTTCTTCTATGCACGCATATACACTATATTTTACATTTAGCCTCAATGCATTGAAACAATTCAAACAATTGACGAGCCCCGAAGCGTTAAGACAACAAACTACAGATTGTTGTATTTGTTTATGTGGAATTGGCCCTTGTCAAGCATTATTCCTTGCACCTTGTTGCCATATCTTTCATTATAAGTGTATAAGACCGCTTTTAGTTAACCATCATCCTGGATTTTTATGTCCACTTTGCCGTAGTTTTGCTGACCTTGAAGCACAAATCGATAATCCTGTCGATTGGGAACAATTGCTTGCTGAACAAGAGGAGGCAGAGAAAAAAGAAAATGAAGATCCCGAGATAAGTGCAAATAAGGAGAATATAGTAGAACAATCAGAACAATTAGAGCCCGAAAATGGGTCCCAAAACGCTGGGCCATCTACATCATTATCAAATATCCAACCACAAAATGTAACAGAATCACCACCACCTGAGGTGGATGCGATGGAAATTGACGAACGACTCAATTCGCTTTCCCTTGTATCTGCACCTCCTTTAGCATCGAAAAAAACTTCTGCAGTACCTATACCAAGAAATAGGAAAATGTCAAATTCTTCAGATGATGGTGATGACCAAAATTTAATACTTGGTCGCACATTACCATCAAGTCCACCAACTTTACCGGTAACAAATTATATTGACGAAAATCAACATCAATCACTTCGAGAACAAGGTGGGGCGCAAAGGTTAGATGAGATCATCGAAGAAGATGAAGGCTCAGTAGGTTCATCGAGTCCTGGTAAAAATCAAAATCCTACAACACCACTCCAGGAATCAAGTTGTTCTTCAGCTAGTATGAGTGGTGACGATGATGCTATAGTAATAGAAAATGACTTAGATCAAGTAAACGATATTACAACTGGGTATGTTGATGTATCGTCAGTAAGTAGACAAGTTGATGATTCTAGAGTAAAAGGAAAAGGTGTTGATCGATTAGGAACAAGTCACATAGAAAATCAGTTATAAATAGAAATGCAATCATAATTCCATGACGGCAGTTGCAACTTTTGCCGTAGTCTTTGCAACCTTTGTCATGATACGCAAGTCATAAACTTTTTCATAGGTAGTAACTTTTGTTACAGGTTGTGATCTTTGTTGTAGGTTGTAACCTTTATCGCAAAATGTCATAAATAGTTATTCACATCATATATATCGATATAAATTTATTAAAAATTGTATATTAACTATGATATACTACATGTTGATACGTATATGATGTGTAATTTATTGATATGTAATTTGATATATAATTTATCGTATATACATATATAAATGTTTTGATTTTTATTTTAACAAAAAATAAAACCATGAAATGGAAAGTACGAAATTCAATAATTTCGAACCTTGGCAGTTTCAAATAATTATTATACGCTATAATTTACAAAAAACACGTCACCATTGTAAAACTTTGAGTACGAGGTAGATCATTAATTAAATATTTTACGAATTATATAATGGATGTTCTTCCAATATGCAAGATGTGTTTTTAAAAATTAATAATCAATTAATTAGACAATTATCAAGATATAGATTATGGTTTGAAGCACTATTTAAAAATAAAGATTTGATTGAAATTATCTAATTTATATTAAGTTTTTTAGGTAGTTTAAAAGTTATATATGGGATCTTTGCTAGGATTTTTTTTTCTAAAAATAGATTTATTATGTTTTTCTTAATAAAAATCTCGTGTAACAATG
>CAJVPY010003927.1:0-13313 GCA_910591965.1 Dentiscutata erythropus
TTTGAATATAAATGCATTTAAATGTTTGAATTGAATGTAATTCGACTTAGTGTTTGCAGTGGTATTTAAGTAAATTCTAATAAATATTTTGAATAAAAAAAAAAAAATTCAGTTGTTTTTTTCAAAAATCTTGGGATTCTGTTATTATTGTGCTTAGATTGAAATTTAAAAACTGATTACGTACATAATTTTGGTGGTGATACTAGGTGCGTTCTTGCCAAAGGGCAGATTTTATAAACTTTATTTAAATATATATAAAGAATATATCTTACCTCACAGGCAACTTGTAGCTGAACAAAATTCTGGCAAAGGCCATGTTCAATGTTTTGCGCTTTTGCCTCAATGGCGCAAAGAATATATTCCACCCTTATCAAGCCATATATTATTAGTCGACTAGACACTTTCTAGAAGCCAGTACAGACGAATGTGTATCTCTAAGTAAACTAGGACGCACATTTGACGACTGACGCTCTTTCATATAGTCCCAAACTAGGAAAGAATTAATATTTGTGTCATCGTCCGATAGCGCGATTCTTCTGAAAGTGAACAGGCCGTTTAATGCATGTTTGTTGATGCACTTCCACTCTGCGAGCAAACTAGCAAAAGTGCAATTTTCGTCAACCGACGTGACAAGGGACAAGGTCAAAGGGCCTTTGTCGTCCACGACGTGGAGTATGAGGTTAACTTGCGACATCTTATAAAAAGATAATTTTTTTTTATGTCAAATGTCTCTAAGGAAAGTGTCCTCCTCCAGATCAGTCGGCCTTAATAGGTATCTTAAACATGCAGTAACAACCCTCCGTCCCGAAATGGTAACAAACATAATACTAACCTTCGTTGGCGTATTCAATAATACCGTAGTTGAATAAAAAAGGTTTTTTTTGAAAAAACGGTTTAAGAAAAAAATTCTTTTTTGACAGAATATTATTCGTGTAAACAAGATAGAAAAAAGCAATAAAAATAAACATCAGTAAAAGATTATCACGTATTTCAGGTATCGCATAAATCACATGGACTTTAACCAATCATATTCAATCAGGTATAATGTGAATAAAAGTCTAGGTGCTCTTACAGTAGGCCGTTTATATCAATGGGTAAACTTAACGTTAAAAGCTAACAGCACTGAAAATTAGAAAAGTGCTTCGATTAGAGAGGGAAACTTTAGCTGAGAGATTTGATTTGAAAGAATATTGAATATTCGTTATAATATAATGGGAAAAAAATTAGCAGATACTTATAATCATGAATCATAAAAAAACATCGTCAAAGGCACTTTACACTTACGATTTAATAACCTTGTATATAACATGAATAAAAATGAACTAAGTATATTAATTATATAGCATTTATACTACTAAAATTTTATTGGCTAAGGATTTTAAAAATTTACAAATCATGTAATTCGAATGATTAATGAATTCTGGAATTGATATCGACATGATTATTAATTTTCATCGTTAGAAATGTAGTTGTAATATTTACAAGTCAAATGAGGCTTTTTAAAAGTGCGAAAAACACTAATTGGAAATAAACGAAAATTTTAATTAATTGTAATTTCATGCTTTTTATTTTCAAGAAAATTTTTTGCTACAAATTTTATTTTGAAAATTTAATATTAACGTTTGTGTTGGTTTTGAAGGTGAAAGAACTATTGCAGGGCACACTGTAAAAATATTACTTCGGTCTCTTACTTTAAATCGATAAATAAAAATTGACACATCGCATGAACCTCGGTTGACAAAGCTGACCAACATTAGTTATAATGCTGGCCAGTACTATGTTCTTTCGAGAAAATTGTTTTCGGAATTTCAGAGTAGAACCATGATTATTGGGATGACAGCTATTTCCGCAAAGCAATTTTGCCCTTTACGTTGCAGTGATTTTTTTTCAAATTTACAACTACATTTTATATTGTCCTATTTGCAAGTCTAATTACATATAGGAACCCCCACAGCAAAAGGAGGCAGTGGGCAAAAAATTTGATTTTGTAATTTTATAAAAATTGTATTTCTAATACTTTAATTCTTCAAGAAATTGAGTTTAAAAAAAATTTTTTTTGCCCACTGCCTCTTTTTGCTATGGGGGTTCCCATATGAAGATTTATAACTTTTGGAAGAATAATATTCAATTAGGAAAATTGTTTAGGTCCTAAAGGAAGAATTTCAGCATATGTGGCATATATAATTAAAGTAGAAGGCGAAAATAACGATAACGATAAACAAAGATTTTACTTATTCTGTTAGGATGTTAGCATTGCTATAGCGACAGGTTGGTGCCTATTATGTGTAAAATTTTGTTCTCGTCATTTTAATCAGTACACCAAGGTTGATTTAAACATTAATTTTCGAGTATTTTCATTTTCATTTCTTTTTTTCCTTCACACGCGTTCGGATTCTATGTTGGGTTGATCCGGAATAGTCTCTGATTGGCCATTTCCTTTGAGTTTGCTTGGTTGAAAAAACATTCATAATTTACGTTAAAAAATACCATATCGATATGGTATTATCATCAAGGTCCCTATTTCTATACAACACAATACTGGTTTAACGTAAATTATAGATGCCACCTAAGAAGTTCTTGTTATATTACTGTAGTACTGTATAACATATATTAGTATTATATATCAATTATATTACAGTATACAGTATCTATATATAATTATATTTATAGTATATATTAGTTATCCCAATAGCCGGTTAGTGAAAAATGAGCTGTATACAATTGGAGCTACAATGTCATTGAGAAATTTGATAAAGAAATTGACGATATTACTAGTGATATATTAGAGCCAATGTCGAAATATCCTTATCTTTGTGGTATACTGTATTTATATGCCGGTTAGCTATATGGTAGTGCCAGTACAGAAAGGTACTTTCATGAGGTTAATTCTCTTACAATTGAGGGTCAAAAAAAAAGAAGAAATATCAGAAGCTACAGTATGTTCCAACAATTATATCCAATTTTAGGTAATTCAACTTTAATGTCACTTGAAGAATGAATTTATATCCTTCGCTATAAGTTTTATGGACTATTAGAACATTTGCACAAACGGATTTGATTGCCAGATATCGCAAAAATGTACCTTTTTTTTATAATTTTCTTCGAAGAAAGGTCACAGCTATTTTATTAAACTCTTGTGGAAACGTTTGAAAAATGGCATATCGCAGGTTTCCATATAGATTTTTAGAAGAAGAAATTTTATCTCATCGTATATATAGAATTGGCGGTAGAAATGAGTGTGAGCCACGTTTTTCTCAAAGATGAAAGTGCTTAAATTTGACAAGGTGGCAGTCGAACAATAAAACTCGTAGTATCATTGCTCAAGATCCATTAACATACTGGTATGTTAGTGAATGATAATCAAAATAAGAAATTGATCCTTTAAATGGAGTAGCTATCGGTATGAGTTCAGCTCATGCCATACCACTAAACATCTTTGAACAGCACAAGCATTTACAAATGAATATCACTGCTATGGATTCTACTATGGTATACCTCTTTTATTCGAATATTGAAAATTATTGGGAAAAAAGGTTATCAATTATGTCCTTATGAGAGCGAGTGAACATGATTGACGTCTATTTTAATGTTCTTCACTCAAGTTATTTGTAGATTCTTTATGATGGACAAAACATCCGACAACACAATTTATTGCTTAACATTGTTCGTAGAAACATGGTTGACTTAACAGGTTTACCGGCTAATGATTTTTTCAAATATAATAAGATCACCGCTTACGGGGATGATAATGTATTATCATCAAACTGCTTTAATGACAAGTGGTATGACGCAATGTATTTTGCAAAAAAGGTACCTAAAACAGAAGTAGAACACGACACATTCAATAATGTAGAGTTTTTAAGCGAAATGTTAAAAAATATTGCTCTGACTATAAGTATAAAGTATATAAACATTATAAGAGAAACCCAACAAAATTTGATGACATTAAATGAGATACTAGAAAGCAAAAAAACTTATCTATTAGAATGATTAGTTGACTTTATTAATAATTGCCAATACTTGATTATTCTCATGTTAAAAATATTAGGAAACATGTTCTCTTGAAATAATATGAGGAAATTATGAAATTGCAATATCAAGATAGGGAGTATGATAGTTTTAAATATTTTATTTTTATAATTTGCAATTCATATACTATCTTTAACATATTGCAAAATAAAAAAAAAAAATCCGGCAGTTATCCACATAAAATTATCTAAACAAGTTATGATACGACCAAGTTAGACGTAATGATTTAACACGATTACGATGCATGGTGCTAACATGCGATGACTTACATTATGCATTATTTCTAATAAGAACACCGTTCTAATCGTTACCTGTATAGTAAACATTATATTACAAACTTACGTTAAAAAAATAGTCTAATTTAATTTGTAAATAATTGTATCTTCCTTTCAAAACGCTAAAGATAATCGATGAACTATAAACCATTTAACGTTCTGCAAAGAAAGAATTTATTTCTGCGAAAGTTTTAAAACCAAGACCATCGAAATACGGCCCGATTTTGATAAGTCATTCGCAATAATATTTTTCAAAGACAAATTTAAACACCAATAGATTAAAATTGAATTATTGTCGGGGATGATACTGAAATATAATATTCTGATTGATTAGAGTTAGGGTTATCAATCAATGAGGTTTTTAATTTCAACAACATCTCTGACAATTATTACTACTTGAATCGAACGGCCAATCACCATTAAATGATAGTTTAAACGAAAGGCATAACTAATGACTTAATGTTGGACTATTCAATCTTCCACCGGTATACCTGCTGCCCAAATCCAAAACTAATATAGTTTGGGTTTGTCCCGCGCCCAAATCCCAAACTCTGGCCAAATTAATATCTCAAAAACTTACTAACAATCTTCATTTAAACAAATGGTATATATTTTATAATTATATTTGAGTAACGTCAAGGGAAACCCCACATGCTGGCTTTAATC
Organism: Dentiscutata erythropus; assembly: GCA_910591965.1. Classification (NCBI taxonomy): domain Eukaryota; kingdom Fungi; phylum Glomeromycota; class Glomeromycetes; order Diversisporales; family Gigasporaceae; genus Dentiscutata; species Dentiscutata erythropus. Next base: position 4,971 of record CAJVPY010003927.1, read on the forward strand.
GTCTATGAAAAATTTATTATCATGATAGGCTTTCCATAGGCGACTAACTGCACATAAAATATAATTGAAAGCCAACATGTGGGTTTTCCCTTGACGGCACTCATATAATATATATGCAAAATATCATTTATAGATGGTGTTTGTTTTTTGAGGGTTTGGGATTTGCCTGGGATTTGCCCGGGTTTTGCCAGCAAGTATAACTTCCACTACCACTATTTTTAATGAAGATAAATAAAATACATACCACTATTTTGTATTTGAGATTTAAGAGATAACTCCATTAATCTCCACCCATTCCTAGCATTCTTAATCCTTTTCCATCTACCAAGTTTGTGTTCTTGACCAACACCTGCTATAAGAAACGTTTTATCCTCTATGGTTGTAAATTGTAAATCATTCACAAATCCGATCAAAGGAATTTCCGTCAGCGGAATGAAAGAACGAACATTATCAATCAATTTCCAAAGACGAATATTCCCGTCCCATGAACCAGAAGCGAAAAGATCGGAATATCTCACAGTGGCTAATGTTGTTATCCAGTATGGAGTTTTAAGGGCACCTTCACTTTCAGAGTCGTATGTTTGCAATCCATGTGCAAGATTTTGTACGAAAACTGGTTTTTTTTTATTGATATTCCATAATGAAATGGCACTGAGATAAAAAGCTAATTACATCAATACACAATTTAAATAGGTAAATAAATAACATAATTAAATATCAATAAATTATCATACCCACTATCACCACCGCTAAGGAAATTATCTTCGTCAATCATGGCAACAACATCCAAGCTGCCTTCCTGGAACGTTTGACCATCTTCTGTTGCGCATTTTGTGCTACCACGAAATACTAATTGCGACCCCTCGACAATTTTCCATAATCTACATGTTCGATCTCGAGAACCAACAGTCACACAACGTTCACGCGAGAGAGTATCAATTGCCGTTATTTGATCTTGATGTCCAAATCTGTAAACACACATTTATAGCTCATAAATATAGTACAAAGTTTTGATTAATGAATTATGGATAGGAATTAAACATCCAAACTTACAGCGTTTCTACGTAACATAATTCATCGATATTCCACACCTTAACAGTACGATCTTGGGAAGCGCTATATAATTGATTATTTCCTTTACGAAACGCAAGGCCCTTTAAACGGTAGTTTAAATTTAATGTACGTATTATTTTAGGTGAGCTAGATACCCACCAGTGGGAAAAGAAAAAGATTTTGAATGCATACCGATACTGAATCTTTGTGTTGCGTAAAACATTTTAACAATTTATCATCTTTTGTAGACCATATATTGATCTTTTTGTCTGAACCACCGCTCGCCTAAAATTCACGGATATAAGTATTAATAAAAAGGAAAACAGCTTAACAATCATAAGTGAATTTACCATATAATTTTCGTCCGAACTAACTGCCAAAGCCAAAACATGGTTTGTGTGACCATCGAATTTCTTTACTTCTTTCCGGCCTCCAGGGAATACATGTAACTTTTTGCCAGTTTTTATGCACCCTATTAAAAAATATAAATAAGATAGTTTTAGATTACAAATGAAATTAAAATTATTATAAAAGTTTAAAAAAATATATATATTTAATTACATTTGATTATGGAATGATCTTTTGAACCGGTATAAAAAAATTGACCAGATTCTGCGATGGCTATACAAGTAACGGAAAGCTCATGACGGCCAGATTTTATAGTTCCAGAATCTATAGGAAACGAAAACTGTTGTACAACCAAACAAACACTTGAAGATATTCTTGAATTAACAAATCACTTTTATAGTAAAGTCTAAAAAAAGTATTATAGCATGATATTTACCGTATCTGCTATTATACGATGAGCTCGTCCTGTTTGTTCCAGCTGATAAATAATAATTAGTTTAATATTTCATAATTTCATTGAAAATTCAAAATTAAATTTAAATGCAATAATGTATATGTATACTCTACCACGTCTTTTCGTAACCGTTCGGCTATTAGATCTCGATCAATATCCTCAGCATCAAAGCCAGTTTCATCTATAATCAAGTTTAATGAAAAATATATATATTCTGCAAATTTTATAAACGAGAAGAACGCAAAAATACCTAAGCTTTCTTTAACGGATTCAATGTATTGTTTTGCAAGCCGTCTTCTTTTTTCAGTTGATGTCTCTATAATCTCCTCTTCATCACTTTCTTCTTGATTGCTTATGTCCTCTGAGTCTATATCATCATCATCGATAACACCAGGCCCAATATCATCACTACTTTCAATTTCTTCTTGTTCTATCTCCTTTTCTTTCCATTTTTTATTTGGCTTCTTATAAGACTTACTGCCTTTTATAGATCAAATAAAACTTATCAATATCATTAATTATACTAATTATATATTTTTTTTTATTGCGCTTTTTGACTTACCATTTGTCGTGTCGGATAAATTGCGTTTTTTAGGCATGAAAAAAATTTTGATTTTTTTGATTTTTACTTTTTGATTATCGTTATAAATCCTAAAAATCCAGAAATCAGGTTGTACAATTTTGCAGATCGCTATTACCGTGACCAGAAATTTCAGCCAATCATTAGGACCTGATTTATAAATTATTAACGTTAAGCCCGGACATGATTATTAATTTTCATCGTTAGAAATGTAGTTGTAATATTTACAAGTCAAATGAGGCTTTTTAAAAGTGCGAAAAACACTAATTGGAAATAAACGAAAATTTTAATTAATTGTAATTTCATGCTTTTTATTTTCAAGAAAATTTTTTGCTACAAATTTTATTTTGAAAATTTAATATTAACGTTTGTGTTGGTTTTGAAGGTGAAAGAACTATTGCAGGGCACACTGTAAAAATATTACTTCGGTCTCTTACTTTAAATCGATAAATAAAAATTGACACATCGCATGAACCTCGGTTGACAAAGCTGACCAACATTAGTTATAATGCTGGCCAGTACTATGTTCTTTCGAGAAAATTGTTTTCGGAATTTCAGAGTAGAACCATGATTATTGGGATGACAGCTATTTCCGCAAAGCAATTTTGCCCTTTACGTTGCAGTGATTTTTTTTCAAATTTACAACTACATTTTATATTGTCCTATTTGCAAGTCTAATTACATATAGGAACCCCCACAGCAAAAGGAGGCAGTGGGCAAAAAATTTGATTTTGTAATTTTATAAAAATTGTATTTCTAATACTTTAATTCTTCAAGAAATTGAGTTTAAAAAAAATTTTTTTTGCCCACTGCCTCTTTTTGCTATGGGGGTTCCCATATGAAGATTTATAACTTTTGGAAGAATAATATTCAATTAGGAAAATTGTTTAGGTCCTAAAGGAAGAATTTCAGCATATGTGGCATATATAATTAAAGTAGAAGGCGAAAATAACGATAACGATAAACAAAGATTTTACTTATTCTGTTAGGATGTTAGCATTGCTATAGCGACAGGTTGGTGCCTATTATGTGTAAAATTTTGTTCTCGTCATTTTAATCAGTACACCAAGGTTGATTTAAACATTAATTTTCGAGTATTTTCATTTTCATTTCTTTTTTTCCTTCACACGCGTTCGGATTCTATGTTGGGTTGATCCGGAATAGTCTCTGATTGGCCATTTCCTTTGAGTTTGCTTGGTTGAAAAAACATTCATAATTTACGTTAAAAAATACCATATCGATATGGTATTATCATCAAGGTCCCTATTTCTATACAACACAATACTGGTTTAACGTAAATTATAGATGCCACCTAAGAAGTTCTTGTTATATTACTGTAGTACTGTATAACATATATTAGTATTATATATCAATTATATTACAGTATACAGTATCTATATATAATTATATTTATAGTATATATTAGTTATCCCAATAGCCGGTTAGTGAAAAATGAGCTGTATACAATTGGAGCTACAATGTCATTGAGAAATTTGATAAAGAAATTGACGATATTACTAGTGATATATTAGAGCCAATGTCGAAATATCCTTATCTTTGTGGTATACTGTATTTATATGCCGGTTAGCTATATGGTAGTGCCAGTACAGAAAGGTACTTTCATGAGGTTAATTCTCTTACAATTGAGGGTCAAAAAAAAAGAAGAAATATCAGAAGCTACAGTATGTTCCAACAATTATATCCAATTTTAGGTAATTCAACTTTAATGTCACTTGAAGAATGAATTTATATCCTTCGCTATAAGTTTTATGGACTATTAGAACATTTGCACAAACGGATTTGATTGCCAGATATCGCAAAAATGTACCTTTTTTTTATAATTTTCTTCGAAGAAAGGTCACAGCTATTTTATTAAACTCTTGTGGAAACGTTTGAAAAATGGCATATCGCAGGTTTCCATATAGATTTTTAGAAGAAGAAATTTTATCTCATCGTATATATAGAATTGGCGGTAGAAATGAGTGTGAGCCACGTTTTTCTCAAAGATGAAAGTGCTTAAATTTGACAAGGTGGCAGTCGAACAATAAAACTCGTAGTATCATTGCTCAAGATCCATTAACATACTGGTATGTTAGTGAATGATAATCAAAATAAGAAATTGATCCTTTAAATGGAGTAGCTATCGGTATGAGTTCAGCTCATGCCATACCACTAAACATCTTTGAACAGCACAAGCATTTACAAATGAATATCACTGCTATGGATTCTACTATGGTATACCTCTTTTATTCGAATATTGAAAATTATTGGGAAAAAAGGTTATCAATTATGTCCTTATGAGAGCGAGTGAACATGATTGACGTCTATTTTAATGTTCTTCACTCAAGTTATTTGTAGATTCTTTATGATGGACAAAACATCCGACAACACAATTTATTGCTTAACATTGTTCGTAGAAACATGGTTGACTTAACAGGTTTACCGGCTAATGATTTTTTCAAATATAATAAGATCACCGCTTACGGGGATGATAATGTATTATCATCAAACTGCTTTAATGACAAGTGGTATGACGCAATGTATTTTGCAAAAAAGGTACCTAAAACAGAAGTAGAACACGACACATTCAATAATGTAGAGTTTTTAAGCGAAATGTTAAAAAATATTGCTCTGACTATAAGTATAAAGTATATAAACATTATAAGAGAAACCCAACAAAATTTGATGACATTAAATGAGATACTAGAAAGCAAAAAAACTTATCTATTAGAATGATTAGTTGACTTTATTAATAATTGCCAATACTTGATTATTCTCATGTTAAAAATATTAGGAAACATGTTCTCTTGAAATAATATGAGGAAATTATGAAATTGCAATATCAAGATAGGGAGTATGATAGTTTTAAATATTTTATTTTTATAATTTGCAATTCATATACTATCTTTAACATATTGCAAAATAAAAAAAAAAAATCCGGCAGTTATCCACATAAAATTATCTAAACAAGTTATGATACGACCAAGTTAGACGTAATGATTTAACACGATTACGATGCATGGTGCTAACATGCGATGACTTACATTATGCATTATTTCTAATAAGAACACCGTTCTAATCGTTACCTGTATAGTAAACATTATATTACAAACTTACGTTAAAAAAATAGTCTAATTTAATTTGTAAATAATTGTATCTTCCTTTCAAAACGCTAAAGATAATCGATGAACTATAAACCATTTAACGTTCTGCAAAGAAAGAATTTATTTCTGCGAAAGTTTTAAAACCAAGACCATCGAAATACGGCCCGATTTTGATAAGTCATTCGCAATAATATTTTTCAAAGACAAATTTAAACACCAATAGATTAAAATTGAATTATTGTCGGGGATGATACTGAAATATAATATTCTGATTGATTAGAGTTAGGGTTATCAATCAATGAGGTTTTTAATTTCAACAACATCTCTGACAATTATTACTACTTGAATCGAACGGCCAATCACCATTAAATGATAGTTTAAACGAAAGGCATAACTAATGACTTAATGTTGGACTATTCAATCTTCCACCGGTATACCTGCTGCCCAAATCCAAAACTAATATAGTTTGGGTTTGTCCCGCGCCCAAATCCCAAACTCTGGCCAAATTAATATCTCAAAAACTTACTAACAATCTTCATTTAAACAAATGGTATATATTTTATAATTATATTTGAGTAACGTCAAGGGAAACCCCACATGCTGGCTTTAATCGTCTATGAAAAATTTATTATCATGATAGGCTTTCCATAGGCGACTAACTGCACATAAAATATAATTGAAAGCCAACATGTGGGTTTTCCCTTGACGGCACTCATATAATATATATGCAAAATATCATTTATAGATGGTGTTTGTTTTTTGAGGGTTTGGGATTTGCCTGGGATTTGCCCGGGTTTTGCCAGCAAGTATAACTTCCACTACCACTATTTTTAATGAAGATAAATAAAATACATACCACTATTTTGTATTTGAGATTTAAGAGATAACTCCATTAATCTCCACCCATTCCTAGCATTCTTAATCCTTTTCCATCTACCAAGTTTGTGTTCTTGACCAACACCTGCTATAAGAAACGTTTTATCCTCTATGGTTGTAAATTGTAAATCATTCACAAATCCGATCAAAGGAATTTCCGTCAGCGGAATGAAAGAACGAACATTATCAATCAATTTCCAAAGACGAATATTCCCGTCCCATGAACCAGAAGCGAAAAGATCGGAATATCTCACAGTGGCTAATGTTGTTATCCAGTATGGAGTTTTAAGGGCACCTTCACTTTCAGAGTCGTATGTTTGCAATCCATGTGCAAGATTTTGTACGAAAACTGGTTTTTTTTTATTGATATTCCATAATGAAATGGCACTGAGATAAAAAGCTAATTACATCAATACACAATTTAAATAGGTAAATAAATAACATAATTAAATATCAATAAATTATCATACCCACTATCACCACCGCTAAGGAAATTATCTTCGTCAATCATGGCAACAACATCCAAGCTGCCTTCCTGGAACGTTTGACCATCTTCTGTTGCGCATTTTGTGCTACCACGAAATACTAATTGCGACCCCTCGACAATTTTCCATAATCTACATGTTCGATCTCGAGAACCAACAGTCACACAACGTTCACGCGAGAGAGTATCAATTGCCGTTATTTGATCTTGATGTCCAAATCTGTAAACACACATTTATAGCTCATAAATATAGTACAAAGTTTTGATTAATGAATTATGGATAGGAATTAAACATCCAAACTTACAGCGTTTCTACGTAACATAATTCATCGATATTCCACACCTTAACAGTACGATCTTGGGAAGCGCTATATAATTGATTATTTCCTTTACGAAACGCAAGGCCCTTTAAACGGTAGTTTAAATTTAATGTACGTATTATTTTAGGTGAGCTAGATACCCACCAGTGGGAAAAAAAGCAAATCAACTGCATCTAGTCGACGAAAACAATTGATTGATAGAGTAAGTTTTTTTGTTTGTTTTTTTGTATATTTATGCATTAAACTTCAATCGATCTTTGTTTCAAGGTTCGTGCTAAAGGTCAAAAAACGATCGAAGAAGCATTTCAAGAAATGGCTAACGCGACTGCAAAAAAACGTCAAAGAACAATGTTGAACCGCTTGTTAGATATGACAGATTCTATCTCTTTGTATCCTTTAAAAATGAATGAAAAGATTGCAATTATATGAATTTGTATGGTCTTCTTTAATTGAAAATAGCATGTATACGTCATCTAGCAAAAATGTCATGTACCTCGGAGAAGTCATATCGACTTTAAAAGAGAGTTTGAATATTCCAATATCACAGAGTAAGCCTTTTTGTTTGATTTTGTTTAACAATAAGATTTATATTATATTTTTTTTTCTTTATATCTAATAGATGAAATTGTCGAACATCTTGAGCATTTATCAAAAATTGCGCCAGATTGGTGTACTATTTCGGATAGCTTGGACCGGAAGAAACTTATGAAAATTAGTCGTTTGTTTCCTGTGAAAGATGTGCGTGCGCTAATACAAAAAAAACTGGACGAAATCTAATTGTCAAAATTTTGTAAAACAAAAAAAATAATAAAGAACACAAATCTGGCTGCCTTTATTGCTTAATTTTCGTGTTTACCAATTTCCAATTTAGTATTACTCTAATAAATTTTGATAATCCGGTGTCAAAAAGAGGATATTTCAGTATTTTTACAAATTAAAGGTTTTGGTTAGAATAAATCTAAAATTCCTATTATTATTAATTCTTTAAAATCTATATATACATCAAAATCAATAACAAACTCGTTTAATTCAGTCAGGGATTTTTCGAAGTTGTGTAACGCAGATCATTTCGTTTTTTGGTAAAGATCTGCAATTTTGTGGTACAAATTTTGACCAAATTTTGG
>CAJVPY010003928.1:0-13307 GCA_910591965.1 Dentiscutata erythropus
ATTAACATTGGCCTACCGCTTGTACTAATAAAGTGCCAAGGGCCTAAGTGGTCACCTTAATATTAAAAAAAAAATAAATAAATAAATGATATAACTTTATACTTTAGCCTTAAAATCAAAATTTCAAAAGCATCTACGTATTTCAAAATCTTCATTTCTTGTAGCGGTAGACCTTTGATATAGTGATGAAATTTCATAGCTGTTAACAAAAAATTTTGGTAAATATTAAGCAATATGGTCGCTCTGGTATTGAATGATAAGTTATTATATATTGGATGACAGTTCTTGGTAACAATACTAATTGAAAAATATATATAATTTAAATATATATACGTTTAAAAACAATAAATCAAATAATATAATATTTACTCAATCATTTTTTGTTTAAAAGCTTCACCAGGATTCCTTGATGTCTTGACTGTTAAAGTATCCGCAATGTCTATGCAATTTTATCAAAATACGTACAGTATATAATTAATATGTAACATATATAATATATATTGTTAAGAAGACCTACGTAAAAAGCTATATCGTGTATAATCAACTTTGCAATTCAATGTAGATGTATGAATTAGAATTCCACACCATGGAAAATCTAATATCCATTTTCATTTAAGTTAAAAAATTTGGTAAAATTACTAGTGCAAACAAAAATATTTAATTTACCAAACGTATTACTCAATTTTTCTATCGGCTCCCCATTAACAATAACATCAAAATTTGTTAAACTCTTTTCTCTATTAACAATACACTTATATTTTGGATGACCTAAAATATAATACATTTTCAATAAAATTTAAAAATCTATTTCATTTAAAAAATATATACATTATAATTGTTACCATTATGCATTGCAGTTATAAATCTTTCAACCTTTTCTTTGTCTGTACTTATGTACAGAAAATCATCAAGAAAACGTAAAATTCAATCTTTAGCAAGAAGAAACATTAAACCTTTTAAAATTGATCTATTTACTTACGCCATCATCATGCTTAATAAAAGGAAACACTTTCCATTCCATCTCACCATAATAAAAGCTAAAAATTGTTATAAGTCATCATTGTATATCTATGTATCAAGAAAAAAACAATTATCAATAGTGCCAATACAAACCTACAAAGCAGTGTCGATACGACTGACCCTTGTGAAATACCGATACATTGCCTATAAAACTTGTCTCCAATCTATTAATAAACATAGCATATTATTGTATTGTATTTACATGATATAATATAGCAGCTTCAGAATTGTACCTTTATTAAATTGTACTTTATATGCTTTTCTAAAAGATCAAGTATATTCTTCTTACTTAGATATGATTCTTTAACGCGGTCAATAAAAACTGAATTTGGGAGCTTTTGTGCTGATTCTCTTGCAAAGGTAGGAAAATCAGGTATATTGTCTACATACGTATATCATTTAATACAAACAACACAAAAATAGATGCAATGATCAAAAATCTTATTACGAAATTGGTTAATATACCTTTTGAGTTGATATAATATTTATAAAACGAATGTATTTTATTACTCTTCTGGCAAACCACATCATATTTATGAATGGCATATTCACTCTGAAACAGAGAAAAATTATTTATCTTTTCTCAGATAATGTGTAAATAAAAGATAGACTTACTTCTTTTAATACGTCTTTAACTATATCCAAGACTTGCTCTTGATCGATTGATTCAAAACAACATTGGACATCCACTTTTGCGAAGTATAATGTTGATCTGTAAAATAAAAAGACTAGTTATTATAACTATAAATAATTAATGCCATATTTGCGTAAATTAACGCCCATGGGCGTTAATTAGAGACATGCAATCCAAAGAAAACTAATAATTAATTTAGCCAAAGAATTTTAATAACAATAAAACTATAAATCACACTCAGTTAATAGTTCTCTTTAAATTGCATGTCTATTGACTCCATTGCCAACCCTGCCCATGGGTGTTAATTCGTGTAAATACGGTGGTCACAATCAGAGCTATATAAGTATATACGTATTAACATACTGCATCTGTCTATTTTTTGTAAGGTTTTGTTTAAATTCTTTCAACCGTTCATAAATTTCATTAAGATTGAACACTGAACCATCTAGCCTAGAAAACTTTTCATCAGATAATTGCATATCCTGAACAAATTCATATTTCAACAAGCTATTTAGCATATAAAAAAGTTGTGGCAAAAAAAAATCTCTTAAAAATTACAAATACTACTTTTTCAAATGTTAGGACTTGAAATGTATCTTGTAGAATTGTGTTCACGGATCGCTTTGGATTTTTTTCACCGTCCACCTATGTCAGTAAAACATTCATTTACCAGGTATAGTTAATACATATAACAAGTAAATTATGCCAAAATTAATGCTAAGTAAATAAGAATACCTCGACCAATAAAATACTAACCTTACTTTGCACTCTATTTAGATTGATAACACGCCGCATTTCACCTTTTAATCCTTTTGGAAGAAATCGAGCAGTACAATATCCCAAAATACTATTGTCTAAGAACTGTTTCTCAGTTTCCTAAAATAAAATATAACAATCAATTACTAAAACTGTTGAGGCATTAAAGATATACATATCTTTTCAATCACGAATTTACATACTTTAGGAACTTCTTCAAAAGTGTTTGCTGGCAAAGATTCCATATTGTATTTTTCAATTCGTAACCAGATATCTTTACGATAGTAAAACACGAGATTCTTGTATTTTGCATTGGTAGTTATATAGAAATTGGTCTGAGCAATACGAATGCCATAAAATAAAATTTAGTGACTGGGAATTGAACTTAAAAAATACCAAGAATTCAAATTTCTATTACTTGAAGCAGTGGAATAACAAAGCAATCAAATATCCACCAAATAAATTCATATAATAATTCTGATCTCTTATCAGCTTCGACTTTGTTATTTTTGTTGCCATCCACAAAAAGCCATTTGCACTGCTTAATCTTAAATTCAATGAATAAATAATAATTAGAACTAATAAAATGTACAGATAATGATATACGTAACAGATAAAATTTACATACTTTGAATTTATTCAAAACATGGTGCAACGAGAGCCCTTCATAATACCTAAGTTCAATAAACTTTTTTACAGCTAATATTAAAATAATAATAATACGCAATAATTATATTAGTGACAAATACGAATTTCAATTATTCCAAATATACGTATTACCTTCAAATATTATTTGTTGATTGTCATTACAGCCCCAAAACTCTTCTGGAATTACTCGTCGCAACACTTCACGAACAAATGTGGTAACCTATATTTATTAAAATACGTATAAACAAAAGTTTGGACAACTAGAAAATAAAAATATCAAATCGCAAGGATTATTAATTATGATGGAAAAAATACCTGATATTTATTTGAACTAGAGTTTACATCCTGAATGTAAGAGCTATCATCTGTAGAAAGAGCGGATAACTTGCTTTGCATCTGTTAGGAACAAATATATATACGTATATATATAAATCAACTGTATCTATTTGTTTGATTTTGTAATTGAGATGCTCTCCTACCATCACAGGACAATAACGCTTGAGTAAGCTTGTGTATCCACATTTTTTATGACGTGAAATAATCTGGTCTATCATAGGCAACACTCGAATCAAGCGAGGAGGTATGTCAGTATTAAGTTTCTAAAAATAAATCGCATCAATATTTATGATTGATATTTAGTCTTTATACATATACAGATTAGATTATTTATTAAAAAAAACCTGAATCTCAGTAATACGATTTTGATACGGTTGAAATAACGATTGCACGCTTGGCTGCCCATTCTCGTCATGATCAAATACGTTTTGAAGTCCAAATTGCTTTGGAAAAATATGCTGAATGACGTCTCTTGACATTTTGGTAATATTTAAAATATCTGTAAAATATCAATATATGTATATAATCAATAAAACATTAGGTAAAGTTATCATGTTTTTTTAATTACTTACGACATTTAGGCAATCCGAACCTGACAGAACCATGAGTTGCAGATGGAAAAATATCTTGAATCTGTTAAATGTAAGATTCGCAGGTGTTCTTACACCTCTTTTTGAATTTATTTCTCGATCACCGGACATTTCATTAGAAGTTTTGGCTTTGTTAAGAGATGAATTTTCTGAAACATCAGTACGAATAGTATTTGATTTCCTGAAATATCTAACACCATCACAATTATTGTATTTGGTAGATTTAGAAATTTCTTCATATTGTGAATAGGGGTCATCTAAAGCCCGTTTTTGTGGCTACCGGTGAATATTATTGATTCATTCAATGGGTATAATCATAGAACGTTATTTGCTGAAATCTTTTTTGTAAACATCACAATAACCATAATTCATAAAACTTACCGTTACTTTTGGTGAATCATTTAAATTTTCCAGATCTGGGATGAAATTTTTAGATTCACGTTGTAAGTTCACACATGTACCTTGAGGTGCCATTTCTACAAAAGTTTTCTGAGATAACACCCTTTCAAAAGTTCCTTTTCTTTTGAAGGTTTCTTGAGATGACACCCCTTCAAAGATTTCTTGAGATGGCATTTTTTCAGAAACTTCTTGAGATATCATTTGGACTTTTGAAGAACAATCGATATTCGGATTAGGCAATTCGCTAATTGCAGGACCTATTTAGGTGATTAAAATTTAATTATAAATTCTATTTAAAACTAAATAACTGGTTACAATTTCTTACCAGTCACTTGAAGATAAGAATTATTTGAAAGAAAAATAAATATCGATGTATTCGTCAACAAGTAAGTCATTGCTTTCTCACCAAGCCTACACAATACGTACTATGTTATTTGACCTTATGCACCTTATGAGTATTTCTATTTTATATTACAAAATTTAGATTATTTACCTAGAGTAAAGCTTCTTCAATGCTGGTAAGTGTTCGATATAACCTGTGCATGAATTTTTGCACTTTACCGTATGACCGTATTCAAATGGTATCTAATTACAGTTTGAAACAAACAAATTAACATTTAAATGTCTTTCATATGCAATACACATATCATGTTAGTACTCCACAAAATCAAGTCAAATTTTGAATTGAATCAAATACTTGAAATTATTTGATCAATGATTTGATCAAATAATTTCAAATATTTGATTCAAATTCAAAATTTGATTTGGTTTTGCGGAGTACTATACATAACTAAGGATGCTATATTAACCCATCGAAAGCCAAGTGATAAAACATTGGGTTGTTTTTTTCGGACCGAGTCTGGCTTTTTATTAACAAGTTCGGTAATAGCATCTTTAACCACCTACCAACGAAATTTTAGATTAATTTTCAACGAACTACGTACGTACACTTATCAATTAATGTAGTAAATAAAGCATACCTCTGCATATTGTTTTTCCGAATTCCACAAACATAAGCTACGCTGAAAGGACTGTTCGTTGTCATTTATGAGTGAGGTTTTTAGTAAGCTTGTATACTCTTCCTCATCACTCTTCTGAATCAATTCAATTTGACTGCCGCAATGCGTGGTAAGAAATTCGTATAATGTAGTGATATTTGGATAATAAGCACACAAAATCTGGTTTTTGAATGTGTTCGAATACATTGTCTCAAAGGTTATTATCAAAAAAAAAAAAAATTAATACGTACTGATAATCGCGTTTTAACTAGCCAATCATATTAAGGGACGTACACCAAACCGTGTACATAATTTACGTATAAACAAACGATCAAATCTGCAATTATTCCGATTTTGACCATCGATAAGGACGGATAGTATAATCTTCTAACCCTTGAGCTTTGACAAGACGATTGCACCAAGGAACCCTAACCCTTTGTGCCAAAGCTGTCCTTTCAGTTTGCAGTGTTCTGCGCTAATCACCCGACTAGACGAGCGGGTGCTCTGGCAAAGATATAAATCTAAGAACTAGGTTAAGTCCTTTAGTGTTCTATACTGACCACCGACTATGTTTTGAAGCGAGTAAGGCAGTCAGAAAAGGAACTGGAAGCACATCGTGGCCACAGTATACCTACTGTGAACGTCCTTTCTTTTCTAACTAATTGAAAACTTTTTAGTGGGTGCTTTGGTATCAGTTGTAAATCCAGTATTCTGCACTAATCACCCGACTAGATGAGCGGGTGCTCTGGTAAGGATGTAAATCTGAGGATTTAATTTAAGGCTTCTTTGTTCAGTGAAATTATTTTCTCTACTTGCATTGGTTTTTTAACATGATTTCTCCACAGAAGAAAACTGTTATTGGGTGCAACAATCCCTCATTGGGTTTAGATAGATTTACTGTTATGTAGGAAATTCTCTGGGGTTTTAGAGATTAGTCTCGCTTAATCTGGTGTTTTCTTATATAACAACCTATTTTTTTTTCCCCGATCTATTGCTGACACCTCAACGTGGTGATCGGGTGAACGAATTCTACAGTTAAAGCTTGATATAATCTCAAGCTTTAACTGTATAAAATTCGGCTAAGATCAGCTTCAAACAAGCATAATACTAAAACTAAATTAAATTTTTATATTTGTAGAATTACAAAGTTAAATTTGAAGAATAGAGAAGTATTGTAATTAGACTCCGTGGCTGCGATAGCAATGCAAATCAAGTTGGTCTGACCTTAATGAAATATCGAAATCGTTTCTTGGTAAGTAGTATATAAAGTACTCTTATTACAGCGTCGAGTGTGAGCGATGATACTATCGCGACCGTATACATTGTACTGGCCAGAGTCTCTTTAGTTTGAGTTCGCCGGGGCTAATTTATTGTATACATGTATTTATTTTTAGGAGTAAGTTATACTGGTCAGGGTCTTTTTAGTTTTCGTTTGCCGGGGCTAACTTATTATATACTGTATATATTTACTGTAATTTCTGGTATTTTTATTTTTTATTTTTTGAATTTTATGCTACGCATTGATCTTATAATCTGGTTGGGCAGTAATAGTAGACTGCCGAATTTTTATGCAATAGCCTTATATTTTGATAGTAATTTGGTTCGTTTTTTTTATTCATTCCATCAGGAACAGTACTGACGATCTATCAGGAATGATATTTTGCCCTAAAGAACCTAATGAAAAAATTTCTTTTCGATCAATCGTTAAAGTCTCAACTTTAGTTGCGTCGGCTCCTTTTAATGATTTTAACAATTTAAATTTCTTTACTATCCGTCAAATATGGAAAAGCATCTATCGAAACCTTGTTTTCTTTACCTAGAAGATTCTAAATTTAAATAAGTGAAAAATGGAATAACAGTATTCATTATAGTTTATTAAAAATTAAAGAATGGATCGTATCTATTACATTCGTATCAAGGTATCGATTATTTGGTTTAAAAGCTTCGAAATTAAATTTTTGAAGAAAAAAGGTGGTTTGTGTCTTAAATTTTCAAATTATATGGCACTATATCAACTGCTAACGTGCGTTTTTTATCTTGTCAAATAATATGTGCTAAAGTTAAAGATTCGAAATTGAACTAAGAATTTACGAATAGGTGATTCCGAGGGAAAGCTAGACTTCGATCATATAAAATTTATATGATCGAAGTCTGGTTTTCCCTTGGCGTCACCCAAATATTATTTTATTAATTTGTTATTTTCTAACAAGTTATTTATATATTTGCTTTTATTAACAGCACTTTTTATAAACTAACCTGTTTGCTATCAACCTTCGTCCCATCCATTTCACCCATAAACAATTATTTCGCCGACAAGGTTGATTTGAATTAGGAATGTATAATTTAAAGTTAGTACTTGTTTTGTACAATCTAGATATCTTATTGGCTTAATAGATCGGTATAGACCTGGGTCTTTTATATAGCGATTCATTACTGTATTATAATGTTGTAATTTTTTAAATTAAACTATTACTGTATTATAAATAATTTATCATTTCATTTTATTATATTTATTTATTTATTTATGAAATCGTTACATTAAATAGATATTAATACAATTACAACTAATATTTAAGACCGAATCAATATAAAAAAAAATAAGTAAAATTTTGATAAATGTAGCCACACATTTTTAGCACCATTCCGTTTTGCTGGCAGTAGCCAGCTTGAAATATCTCCCATCTCAGCGAATCTTTGATAATGTGATAAACGAAGGCAGAATGGTATTTGATATTCAGAATTAGATAGAATATGAATACATACCAATTCATGATATGGGAGAGCCCTTCATGCTGTAATCCATGAATGCCCTTCAATCATCTTTTTTTAAAATTCTAATCTCTTCTTGATAACAATATCCAATGTTAAATAGTTCATGAGTACTGCCAAGGGAAACCTGTTATCGGGCTTTCAATTGTATTTAATATCAACGCAATCCCAAACAAAATAAACTAATTTTGTCCGGTACAAAATTTTAATTAAAAGCCAGATGACAGATTTCCTTTGACAACACTCGTATACATTCTACATATTAGTAGATTTTTGATAGTCTTCAAACGCCTTACATTCGTTCTTTGCAACTCCAATCCTTCAACATCACACATTCCGTCAAGATAAAATTAAATGCTGCATCAGCACTACCAGACTCAGAAAATTTCTGGTAATAAAAAATGCTTTATGTTTGTCCTTTCCTACCTCAATTCCAAAGATTATTTACTCGTTGCATTTCCTGTCTCGGCAAAGTTTGATAAAATCAAACGCTGTATTCTGAATATATATTACTATCATTCTACGTTCTAAATCTAACTACCATACTATGTCCCGAATCTACCTACCGTGTTACGTTGCCATAACTATTAATGCTACTATCTAACTATCACGCTATGTTCCATTCTAATCATCATGCCCCCCTCTTATTCTAACTATTGTGTTATATCCCACTCTAACTATGTTTATCATGCTACATTCGTTCTATCACTCTACATTCAATCCGTTCTAACTATCGTGCTACTTCGTTCTTACTATTGTGCTATGCTCATCCTAACTATTGTGCTAATTTATTTTTACTATTGTGCTTCTAAAATAATGCGAATAAAAGTAAATTAAATC
The DNA here is from genome assembly GCA_910591965.1 of Dentiscutata erythropus. Lineage (NCBI taxonomy): Eukaryota > Fungi > Glomeromycota > Glomeromycetes > Diversisporales > Gigasporaceae > Dentiscutata > Dentiscutata erythropus. The sequence continues at coordinate 8,991 of CAJVPY010003928.1, forward strand.
TAAAACAAGGGAAAAGTTAGTTCACTAAAAGATGATTAAATCCAATAGTTACCTAAGTTGTCACCTGTAGCAAATTTCAAATAACACTCGCATACTTTCTATCTTCCTTGGCTATACATATGCCTTCGCCATAGCAGAATCTAACATTAAAGTTCAATCGAATTGCCTCCTTCAGCAGATTTCAAAAAAAAAAACACACACTTAAGTGCCTTTTTTCGCTCTTGTTTGTGCCTATACCATCGCCATAGCAAAGTCCAATATTAAGTTGTCCATTTGAATTGAATCCTTCAGCAGATTTCAAATAGCGTTAAATACCTTTTTTTTCGACCTTGTTTGTACCTATACCTTCATAATAGCAGAATCAATAGTATAATCCAACATTAAGGTGTCCACTCGAATTGAGTCCTTCAACAGTTCTAAGAACATTCAAATGCTTTTTTTTCGTCCTTGTTTGTGCCTATACCTTCGTCACAGAAAAGTCCAATATTAAATTGTCCATTTGGTTTGTATCCTTCAGCAGATTTCTAATAACACCCAAATGCCTTTTTTTTTCGTTCTTGTTTGCACCTATACCTTTATCATAGCAGAATCGACATTAAGTTGCATTTGAATTGTCCTCTTCAGCAGATTTAAATACCACACACATACCTTTTTATTTTCCTTTGCCATAGGAGAGTTCAACGTTAAGTTAGCAGATTTCTAATAATTTTAAATGCCTTTTTTCTGTCCTTGTTTGTGAGTCTAACATTAAAGTTGTCCATTCGAATTGCGTCCTTCAACAGATTTCTAATAACACCAAATGCCTTATTTTTCGTTCTTGTTTGTGCCTGTACCTTCATAATAGCAGAATCGACATTAAATTGTGCATTTAAATTGCCCTTTTCAGCAGATTTCAAATACCACACAAATACCTTTTTATTTTCTTTTGCCATAGCAGAGTTCAACGCTAAGTTGCCCATTCGAATTGTGTCCTTCAGTAGATTTCTAATAACACTCAAATGCATTTTTTTCGTCCTTGTTTGTGCTTATACCTCCGTTGCAACAAGAGTTGGCAAATGACAATATTATAATGTCATATGATAAAAACATACGCTTCATGATATACAACAATATCTCATATGATAAAAATCATATGCTTTTTGATATGCAATAATATGTCATATGATATAGAATCATATATCATTTTGGCATATTATTATTGGGTCTTTGCCTTGAAAATGACCTTACGGTACATGATACCATAAGGTCATTTTCAAGGCAAAGACCCCATATAACATTATCATATGGTATTGTAATATATAGGTCATGAAAGTCATATAACACTTCGTCCAAACTAGTCACAGCAGAGTACAAAATTAAATTGTCCATTCGAATTGCGTTCTTCAGCAGATTTCTAATAACATTCAAATGCCTTTTTTCGGCCTTATTGTGCTCATACCTTCATGGTCCAACAGTAATAACACCAGCAATGACGTCTACAAGAACACCAAACAAAATCTAAAGTACAGTAATTGGGCTGTGCTCGGGCCAGCCCGACCAGCTGCTAAACATATATATACTGTAATCTCAACAAACAAAAAATATATAAATTCTCAACATTTGCAAGTTAATTGTTTAACTTTTTGCATTAAACTTTACAAAAAAAAATAAAATTTTTAAAAACATGCCAAGAGGAACCAAACTAAAATCTGAAGAGTGTTGGCAAATTGTTGGTATGCATCGTGCAGATGTGCCAATTCAAAAAATTTCTATAATAATGAAAAAATCTATAGAATGCATTAAGAATGTTATTAACAGATGGGAAAAATACCATAATCCACTTCCAAAAAAACGCTCAGGAAGAAATCCAATAATTAGTTCTGCGAATTTATCTAAAGTGGAACAATTAGTATTAAATAATAGAAAAAAGTCTGCAGATCAATTAACAGAAATCTGGAATACTAGTAATCAAAGTCTTCAGGTTTCTTCTAAAACACTTCGACGCTGTTTATATAAATTAAACTTTCAAAGTCGTGTAGCTTTAAAAAAACCATATTTATCAGAAGATAATCGTATAGCATGCTTAAACTGGTCTAAACTTCACTTTAACCGACCACAAAGTTATTGGGACCAACATGTATTTTCTGATGAAACACGCATAACAGTATTTCCTAAAAATGGAAGAGTTCTTGTTTGGCGCAGACCAAAAGAAGAAACAGAGATTAACTGTTTTGCACCAAAAATTCAGGGAAATGGCAGAAGTGTAAACTACTGGTCCTACATAAGTGTATATTATGGTAAAGGTCCTTTAGTACGCTATAAAGGATATATGAACAAAGATAAATATATTGAAATTCTTAAAACTTATGTAGAACCTTTGTTTAAACGTCATATTAATGATACGGTATTATATCAACATGATAATGCTCCTTGTCATGTTTCAAAAAAAGTAAAAAAATATATAGGAAAAACTAGACATAACAGAAGAAGACTTTTACATGTTGTTGATTGGCCAGCAAGAAGCTCGGATCTAAACCTGATTGAAAATATTTGGGAACTTTTAGTTAGACGGGTAAGATTACGACAGCCTTTGCCTACAAATAAAAAACAACTTGACCAGTATTGTCAAGAAGAATGGGCAAAAATTTCAATGCAAGATATTTGGAATATTACATATTCTATGACAAATAGAGTAAAAGAAGTAAATAAAAGAAATGGTTGGCAAATTATGCATTAATTATATATATATACAAGATTAGATGGGGCACCAGTGGTGCCCCTTTTCTTCTATTGATCATTGCGGTTGAGTTTGTGTGTATTTGAATTATTGTAATTTCTACCATTTGTTATTGTAAATATTCTTTACTGTAAATAAATCTGTTATGAAACTTACTCGTCATTCCAGTAATACATGGTATGTTGTTAATGTTGAGCTGATTTTCAATAAATTACTGTAATTTCTATCATGAGTTATATAAAGCATTTTGTTACAGAACTTATTATCGCTCTTTTCGGTTTAACTTGATTTGATCGGTTTGATTTTTTTGTAAGATCAATGAGCCCCACGATTAAAATACTGTATATATAATCACTTAAATTTGTTATATTTGTGGAATCCCTCTAATAAATATAATAAAATTTCTAAAGAAAGGTACTTATGAAGTTACCTGTAAATCCGACCATTCATGTATGATTCCAATGTATGATTTTGCTAACCCCGAGATTGACCTTCGGAAGACTATTCTCTATATTCTACCTTGTGAATTTTCAAAGCTTACATTCAGTTTTTATACGAAAGTATAGCTAATTCTTATAGATAGTCCTAGTATCAACATACTGTATAAGTTAGTATAATAGATAGTAGATCTTAGGTATCGGATAATGTAAATATAGACCTTGCATTTGTACTGATCTCAATACTATAGAGACCTTACTCTCCTCAAATCCCATTAATAAACATAATAATACGACTATTTGTATCTTCATATACAATTAGTTGTTGCCTCTTTCGATTAAGTCCTAATAAACCTTTTGTTAAGTCATATAATTTGACGCCTATGTTATTGCCAAACTCACTATCGTTATAGTCTTCATACTATAACCCGCATGTTCCCTGAATTCTTTTTGAGAGGTAGTTTTCGGGTGTGACATTTTTGGTGGTGACTGTGAGATACAGCTTAACCCCAATTGACTATTATTAAACTCCATTGTAGAACGAGGATAGTTATAAGACGACAAAATAACTATTATCATATAAATATTATTTTATTTAAATTAGAGTAGACATCGGGAATTTAGCGCAACAGTACTACTGAATAATTTATTAGTAGGATACGCCTCTGGATACCGATATACAGCAACATAGTTGTTGGAATTAATTAGAATCGCCACACATCACGTGACACCAAATCGTGAGAAGACACGTTACTAAGAGTTGATATCTGTATTATATCAGAGACTCAGTATTACGATTCTTTTAAGTGGCCCTGCCTTGGTATAACTCAAATCTGTGATCAGTATAGTTAAAATTAATTAACAACTAGAAGATCATAACGTAAAAAACTTATCAACCATGATGTATCTACTGGATAAATCATATTACATCACCTACTTGTTGTTGATATTCAATCTATCTGTTATTGTTGTGAGTCTAATACCAACTTGACACTTAGTGGAAAAGATATCTCTAATCTACAAGCAAGATATAGAAATAGAGACTGGTAAGAATCAAGGTAAATTTAATAGCACAATATTGGTAAACGAACCATGAGATGATGAAATCAATGAAATTCTCGAAGAATACCAATTACCCATACTTGGTAAACCAAGTTCACTCGT
>CAJVPY010003929.1:0-13305 GCA_910591965.1 Dentiscutata erythropus
TGTTTAAAAGGATTTTTTTAGTTTCGATTGTTAAGATTATACTAATTTATTTTTATATTTTTAAGATTGAAATCTGAAAAAACTTTATTCATCGAAATGCAAGTCTTTATATACATTTGAGAGTAATACAAGCTCTTTAAATTACTCTATTATTGAGAAAACTATCTTCTGTTGTTCATCTCTTTACTGAGAACACCGCCCCAAACACTTTCTAAGATTAGTATTTTTTTTGATTAATATTTTTCCTATCACGTATACTATGAAACCATCGATATGACTTCTAACTAAGCCTTCATACAAATTAGCTGGAACGTGAAACTTACATTTCTTCAACTATTATTTTCATTCGTGAATATAATATCGAACAATTGCGCTCTACGCGTAATAATTGAATACATGCTGACATCATATCTAATCTAACCTTGCGCCACCAACAATACGGCTACGTACAGACGAATAAAGGCAATGTTTGAACAAATTGCTATATAAGGCAGCAAAATGATATAATGATACGTATAAATAAAAAAAATAGGGAATAAATAATACACAGGCAAGATTAAGTAATACAAACAAGTGAAGATTGTGTATGTACGACAATGTAATAACAGATTTGTAAATCTTGGATGCCAGTCTGTGTTATCAGGTATGTATGTCAGCTAATATTATTCGGGTCAGCCGTAAAGAAACCGAAGGCACCAAACAGCAGAAAAATCGTCCTGCGGTAATTATTTCTACCAATCGCTTAAATAAGAAAAATTATCGTTTTGTAGGAGTGCCAATTACCAGCAAAAAGTTAGCCAAAGTTTATGATTTTGAGGTTCCAGTAGTAGTGGGAAGAAAAAGAGGCAAAGCCTTATGCGACCAGGTGCGAGTTTATAATGAAACTAGACTAATCAAAGAAGCAAGAGTTTTAAGTGAAAAGGATGTTTGATAGAAAAGCACAGATAAGTATTATTTTATTTTTTTTGATTTTTTTTCTAGGGAACAAATGAATATTATACTAGTTGTATGTGGGATTCAAGCTTAACAATATGATTAATCTTATATAGTGAAGGACAATGAAAGTGACAAAATCTGCAGTTAGATACCTTCGCTCAGTAAATATTATTTTGATTGCCTATATTATTGTTATCAAATTTCTGGAATTTGGTTCACGAAAATCGCGTGTCGCTAAATGATGATTCTAATTATAGTTTGTATCTTTCATTTAGCGATGGCATAAATCACAATCCTAATTGTTAATATCTATGAGTTTGACGTTTACTAATCTCTTCTTTTTCTCAACGCAACGAACTACGGGGTTTACAATAGTCATGGCGACAAGAATAAGAACTACCAGAGCCTAAAACTTTTCAAAGATAAAAATTCGATGTGTTATTTTATTGAGGGTAAATTTGTAATGCTTATATATTATTTTACTTATGCAGAGATAACCAAAGTCTGAGAAATAACTAATATACTATCTACTATATTATTTTTTTATTATAACCACTATTCGAGTAATAAATCCTTGTGATTTTCGTGATTTTACAGATTGTAACACCGGAATCGCAGCATCATTAGGGATGGTGATTTCCCTTTTTTACAACGGGCAGGCAAACATTTTAATTGGCTAATCATGGGATCTATTATAATGGTACAGGTAATTTTATAATTAGTATTGTGAATTAATCTGCCTTTAGACCTGAAATATTCTTAAAATAAATTTTTGATTTTGCACCAGAAAACCGTTTGGAACTTGTAAAGTTGCAAGATCAATACGTAAAAATTATTTTTCTGTTCAAATTATAATATGCGTAGACTGTTTATTGTACACTTTTTTGATTGCTAATTTTTTAACTTTTAATAGGAAGTACAACACGACTGAAGTTTGAAAATACGACCACGATAGTTACAAAATTTTAGCTCAGGATGGTAATTATTATTATTATTATTATTATTAAACATTAATTTAAATTTTCATTTGAAAGCAATTATGGTTTATTATGTGCTTGCTTCTAATAGCGGTGATGGTAATTGAAATAATTATCATGATAATTATGGTCATTTTTTTGTTATTATCGTTATTATTATTATTTATTATTAAAATAATAAAAATGTTTGTATAAAAAAATTATACAGATCTTAGAACATAGTGTAATTGAGATGTTTTTTTTTTATTGGAATTGCATACTCAAATAAGTACTATTTATTCCCTGGGACGGTGGGAATAATGAAATATTTTCCCAGCAGCATATGTGGGGCACTTTGCGCCCCCATAAGTGCGCCGCTGGAGGAATATTTTAATTACTTCCCCTGCACGGGAATAAATGAGCTATTCAACGTTTCATATAACGACATGACAGGGACTCGTGTTATTAATTATTTTATCATTTTTTTTGTCTCCCTTTACATTTATCACCCCGTGGAAATAACAAATAAGAAAAAAAAAGAAAAAAAAAAATTTATGATAAAAATTATGATTAATAACACGTAAATCCCCATCATGCTCTTTTAGAATTTATTTACAGACAATGAATATGTGCTTTTATTTTAATTATTAAAATTTTCCTGATTGTTACTTTTTGATCTTTGAGAGGAATTGGGTCAAGAAAGAATATATATTGAACCTTCCAAAACCGACAAAATCGATAGCTTGATAAAATAATTAATACACCAAATCCGTTTTTGCTATATAAACCTAATAGGTTATAATGTTTTCAAATCTGATAACTTATTAATACTAATACAAAGCCTGTCCACCATGCGTATCAGTTCAGGAAGGCTCGACAGTAAGCAAATTAGAACAGATGTAGAAGAAATTATGATAATGCGTCAGATTTGTAAAAAAAAAAAAAAAAATTCATCGAACAGGTTATTTTTCCTATAATTTACTCTAACGCGAACAAAGGACAATACTAGCATTCACCCTAATCTTAAGAATTAAAAAGAGTTACCTACAAAAAATTAATTCTATAATCTGTTAACTGTATGCACGATCAAAAATTAACATAATTTCGTACATTTGCCTGAGCATAGTATTAAATACCTGGTCATGTTCTTATGATCTTCTATTATGCATTGAGTCGAAATTTTACTCTCTTATGGAAAGGAAGCGGATTCATAACGCGTAATACGTAGTTATGTCCAGATGCTGTTAAATTGTGTTGAGCATATATGGGTGACACCAAGAGAAAACCAGACTTTGATCATATAAGTTTATATGATCAAAGTCTGGTTTTCTCTTGGCATCACCCGTATTTATGTAAATATTGAGGCTACGAACTTCAGGATCTAGAACCTTGTAGAAATAAATTAGTAGGCAGTCATAAGTGGGAAATTTTAAAACCGGGATTGTGTCTTTTGAAGTCAATTCTATAACTATAGAGATTCTTTTCGAATCTGATTGGATATTAATTTATTCTAAAAATGGATAGAACCTCTTTTTTTTTGTGCAACCTCGGAAAATTTGTGCTAACCTCAAAAAATTCGATGATATGTAAAGGTGACTTCTTTAAAATAAAACATGTTCTAGAATTTCACAACTATAAAAATAAGGCTTATACTACGTGATACCAAGTTTCTATAAAAATTGGTCACGGTTATAAAAAGTTTTATCAGGGGCGTATTTTTGATGTATATGTAAAATTTTATTGTACCACGTAGATCATATGAAAAATAATCTACCAACACCCTACCCTTAACTAAACTATAATTAATACTATTATTTCTATATTAAAATTTTTTAAATTGCTAAAATTATTAAAAAGAGCTGATATAACTAAACTTAAAACTTTAATAGTTGATTAAAAAGAAATTTTTTTTATTAGATTTTTTAAATAGTATAGTGAACAATACAAAAAAACAGAAAAAGTATGCTCAAGTATTTAATTCTATAAATATTATCATTAATTGTGATGCTTGAGCATCATTACTGTTATTATCTGATTAATTGATTTAGATGCTTGAGAACAGCTTAAATTGATTATATAGTTGGTATTATCGAATAATTGAATAATTGATTTAATCGAATAATTAGTTAATTGATTAATTGATTACACAACTAATTGATTAACCAATTAGTTATTACAAACGATTTTTAATTGATTGGTTAAAAAAATTTTATCCAATTAATCAATTGCATTTTTTGGTATAATTTAGAACACTAAGTAATACTTTAGCCTGTATCTTTGTAGACCAGATTAGTTAATAAAAAATAAAAAGTATTAATTTTTTTCTAAAAATAAGAAATATTTAAATATATTTATATATATAGATAATTAATCAACATCAAAACTAAGTGCTAGAATTTTTCAAAGACAAAAAAAATAAAAACCAAATAATTAAATATTACAAGAATTTAGCAAAAAACTATCTAATATCTTTTTATAGTTTGATAAAGGTATAGTGGCTAATTCTGATTAAAAAAATTGGGCTAGCAAAAAAACTTGGTCTAATCAAGCTTTTCTGAAATTAACTCTAGCCAATAAATTTTTTTGTTGGTTTATATCACAACTCTATATAAGTTAACAAATATAATTATTTGAAATATAAATCAAATTTTGTTTTAAAAAAAAACTATTATAGTCAAATGCCCAGTTCTAAAACATTACCTATTTTGTAATCATATTATAACCAAAATCTATATTATTACTCAATCAGATTATAAATTTCTATGAAGTAAAAAAAAGCTGGAGTTCTGAAATATATAAATTTCTAAATATTGCTTTTTTTTGGCATATTAATCTTTAGCTTCAATACTACTTTTTGCCCTTCCGAGTAGTCATTCTCTTTATATACTAATCACAGAGTTTTTAATATAGTAATTAATATCATTAATATCATTTGTTATTGTACAGTATTATCCATTTGGTTGTTTTCTTTATTCAAAATAAATCTATAACAAATACCTATCTATTCATCATATAAATTAGTTGCAAGTGCTATATTAAGTACTTTTCTCATAATACTTTGTACTCTACTTTACTTCTGTCATGTATTATTAACTTCTCTTAATATATAACTATAAACTTCAGTACTTCAAACCTGTTTTATATAATTAAATTTGTATACTAGATATTTAACACCATTTTGATTTTTGACTTGATCAGAACTTGTACATATAGTAATTGGAGATTGCTGCTAAATATCAACAAAATTGTCTTTGTACCAACATGTTGCAATAAATTCTATATGCTATTTTGTCTAGCTAGAGCAATATAAGACCTTATAAAAATATTGGCATGGATGTCTATAAGTTATAATAATATTGTATATGCATTTATAAGACCTATTCGCTAACAATATAACATAGTTATTTTTAGATCCACAAGAAATAATGACTCTTCAAATTTCTATAATTTGATCTTGTCTAATTTTTGACAAAATATTAGAAGACATATTTTTATAACTTCATAGTTATCTTCTTGTATACTCTTGATATTATTAACATTTACTTGTTTTTATTATACAAAATAAAATAATTTAGTATAGTGACATTAAAGTTAAGTAGAATTAATATTATGTCTAATCTGAACTATAAAGTCTATAGCCATATTATCTATTAAAAAACTATCATAATAAAAGCATTCTTGTATTTGTTTACATATAGTAAACAACATTACTAGTAAAAGATATTGTAAAATAATATTTTCAATTGAATTAAAATAGGTTTTTAAAATAGTTAAAAGACTGAGATTTGTTTTTTATACTCTTTGACTCTTGCATATTTTGATTCTTTATTAAGGGGCATGATATTTCTTAGGGGGTATCTATATATAATGTTATGTACCCCTATATAGTAGCTCTTGACCCCCCCCTAGACTATATAAAAATTTTTTAAAAATCCATATGTTTATATATAAAATTTTACAAAAACTTGAATATATTATGACCCAGTAATCAAATCAGGATAATTTTGGTACCATTCGATTTGTCTTAGTAAGACGAATCCAATAGTACCAAAATTATTTCATTTGGACCTCTGGATAATATTTTATTAACAAAATGCTATTGATTTTATAGTAATTTTATAAGAAAATATAATAACCAATAGTATTTCATTAATAAAACATAATCCAGTGATCCAAAGCAAATGAAATTAGTACCATTCGACTCCTCTTCTTAAGAGAATTCGAATGGTATTAAAATCATCCAATTTGGACCACTGGATCAAATTTTAGACAAATTCTTATAAAAAAATTGCATTATATTTTGGGGAACCCCTCTCTAAATATTGGAAAATCGTTATATTTTGGGAGACCCCCTCCCCCTCTCAAACATACCGTTATTTATGGATGCCCTCTTATGTGATTTTTACCATGGATACATGGGGTTGGCTAGCGATAACATATATATATATATATATATAATATATATGCACTGCTACTACTATGGTTCATATGGTAGTACAAAATTTTATTGGTCAAATAGTGGTTAGATATAAAAACTAAAGCGTTATACAAAGCTATATGTATAGATTTAATGTAAGAACAAATCTAATAATTAGTACTACTATAAATTTTACTTCAAGAAATTTCTGAATAGAAATTTTCAAAACTAGTAGCTGAAGAACTAATACTTATACAAATTTTATGCATACCAAATATAACAGATTATAAAGACAAAGGTTACGTAGATCGTTAGCCAAAAGCTCATTTAATTTTTTATACACATTTACTGTATATAAAGCTACACTAAACAGATTTAACTAAACAAACAAATATTAATTATATATTCTAACATCTATTACCTCCCATTCATTGTTAGATTGTACTTCATGCAGATTTGAACTATTTTTTTCTGACAAATCACAGTCACAATTAAGTATATCTTCAGCAACTCTAAAGTTTAACAACTCTGCTTCTATTGATGACTCATCAACTTGCTTTCGAGGTCGACTATACTTGGATAGGTGTTGAAGATATTATGTTATAATTTGCAATGAATTTCAAGGTAGAAAAATACTTACTACACTTACTGCAACATAAGCGCTGGTACATTTCATTTGAAATCGATAGGCATGAGCAATCATATGATGGAATTTTTAATTTGTTAAAATATTGGATCGATAAAGTGACCATTCATGCCTTTGGCAATAGAGAGAAGAAATTCATCGTTTTGGTTTAGTAAAAGTGCAGTATCCGGAGCTCTGTATTTATGACAATATTGATGATTCTTACATTTTTTTAGATCCAATAAATATCAGCATAACTAAGCATGATATTCAATCCAATCTCATGTTGGGGGTGCAATATCACCAAATGGTTGACTACTTTGATTTACATAGTGTACTGTTACAGGTTTACTATATATATTATCTTTATTCCAAAGCTCATATAATCTATTTCCTAAAAATTCAAAATTATACTATGCTAACTCTTCATCTATAATGTTTCCTTGAGAATTCAGATGCACACTATATTCATCTACAAATAAAGTAATACTGGCAAGTTTTTCTGAGAAAGAAGCTATACTTCTTTCAACAGGGTTATAAGCACTTTGATATGATGCATGGGTATGGACAGTTAAATAATCAATATCTAAAGTCTGGAATAAGTTATAATATTTAATGATATTTTTAAAGTGCTTTGGGTTCTCATTAGGCCCCCATCAATGAGAAGGACTAAGATGAGTCTAATTTTATTTTTACACAATAGAATAGAAGCAAATTTCTAGTTTTCAACATGGCTTAATAAGTTATCTATATATGTAGATAATAATATATTTATGAAATACTCAGATCTGATAAAGATAGCAAGTTGCCCAGAGTGAAGCGTAGTATTTGAATTGACAGGGTCAATAAGAAGATATACTGAAGGTATAAGTTTTATTTTACTTCCTTTTGGAAAATCATGATCTTTAATAGTAACTGGTTCATTTGTTGATTGCATGGTCTTAAACGTATAGCCCACTACAGGAATACCTAACCCAATTTTTGCCTTGTTATCCTGGAAGATGATAATTGTATCATTTGCAAATACCTCCACAAAAACTTAAGCTGCTTTAACAGATGCCAAACAATAGTATTCGTCTATGTGTTGCCTCATATTAGTTCTTGTAACTGATGCCAGACTGACTTTTGCGGGATGATAGTAATGGTGAGCTGCGAACATGTGTTTGTGTCGAGGTTCCAAATATGTTGACAAACACTAGCGCGAGAGATAAAGGTTGTATTTTTCTTCTAGTGCTTCATGTAAATGTTTGATAGTACGAACTTTAATTACTGTTTTTTGTCTTTTAGCATAAGCAAATCCAAATTCTACGCAATTGTAAATATTGTCCCAAAGATTCAGATTTAATATAGCTGCTGGTAATCGTTTAGGTTTATTGTATTGCTCAACAATACCTTCATCTTCAAGTTGTTTTTGTTTTTTTGCTCTAAGTTTGGCTTGAGCTTCTGCATAACATTTAAGTTTTCATAGTCTTTTTTCATTTACTTTGATAACTACTCAGTTCTTTTCAATTTTGGCTAATAATTATTTTTTTGTATTAGGATCGCTAATAAGTTTGATTGCTTGCTTATATTTGGATATTCGCTAAGCTGCTTCCTTGATTTTAACTATTGCATCATTTTGATCTACTGCATTTTTTGCAATGTTGTCCAATGATTGTGATAAAATTACTGAAGTAGATATAGGCAAAACGTAAACGAAACCAATATGGATATAAAAGATTTGGTGTTTACTATAAAATTATAATAGAAACAAATTGTATTAAGTTCTGTTGTTAAGTATGATTGGATTCTTTCGTAAACGATAGTTTCATTCTTATTTCTTATTTTTTTCCAAGCTGCTCGGGCTTTGCTTAATAATTTTTGTTTATTGGGGGTAGAGTTGCAAAAAGTAGCCTGCTTATAATAGACATAAGCATTAGAAAATTCTTAGTATAAATCAGTTGGAGACTTATAAAATAGGTGTGTATCAAATTTAAAAAGGTTTAAAAAGCTCTGCATTTTTTTTTTTTATAGTAAAGAAGCCTTTATTTGAGATAGTTCAAATTTAAAGATATTTTATTAATTTTAAGTAAAGATTAAAGCTTTTTATTATAGGCAACCATATATTTTTTATACAGAAATGAATTTTGGAATCGTGGCAAATTACAATGAATACAAAGATGAATATTGTTTTGTTTGACTTTCTTGAATAGCCAAGAAAGTCGAAATATAGTATCAAAATGTAATATTAGATTTTAGACGATAGTAACAAATAGGTGTGCATGTGTATATATATACATTATGCATCTACCTGTCTCTATATCCATAGTACTATTGTCTGCATATTGCCCAGTATAGTCATTTTATTTTTTATTGTGTTTGTTGTCTATTGTTGCTAGAGATAGAAAAAATATGCATTTTATAATAATATACGTATGAATATGCATGATATTGCATGATATAACTTTTTTTTAATTTTATATTTTTTTTCTGGAAAATTTTAGATATTTGCCAAAGTTTTTCCTTGACCCTTCTCATCTTTATGTTCATTCATTTTTTTTTCGAAATTTTTCAAAACTTCTGCATTTCTATTTCTTCATTATATACCTTGATCTAAATTGAATTACTTTAATTTTTTTATATAAAATTTAGATAGGATAAAATGCACATGATTCCAAATCATACACATTAACGTATATGATTGAGGAATCATGCGTATATATAAAACCTATCTCTAATTGTTGCTAATTTTTTGTCTAGCCATATTAGATATATTTCTCATATATGTTTGATTTATTTTTATCAGTAGGTTGTAGAAATTTGTGTATCATTGATATTATTCTGTTTGGTTGCTTAATTTAGTTAAGCCTTTTATCTGAAAACTCTGATTTTTACAGAATTGAGTTAGAGTGTCCAGACTTATGCGATTTCAGAGATTTTTTATTGTTTGAACAATGAAAAATCTCCTAAAATCGCATAAGTCTGAACACTCTAAATTGAGTTCTCATAATTGTAAGTGTTTATGATATAGATTACAGTAAGCTATTACGTATAAGAAGAATATAATCCGAATACTTATTGTTTTATTGTTTAGGTATTTGAAAAATTGATGATGACCGATTTGATAAGTTTTTGATATTAGTTAATATCAGTACCTTAATTGATTTCAACTCAGTAACTTATTAATTTGGCATTAAAAAATTTTTTAGATGTCCCAAAATGAATGGGTTATGGTTAGAAATTTGGGTAAGCCAAAGCCAAAAAATAGATTTTTTGTGCTAATAATTTATATGGGAATACTTCTCCAAATTTTAGTTCTAGATTTTTTAGTGCCGGGCTAATATTAAATAGCACTATTCAATAGTTATGGATGTGGGTATGAGCACAGGCATAGATATTTGATATTTATTTTTAATTGTACCTGACACTTTGCCCAACACTTTGTGTTCATGTCTTTAATAGTGCCTGGCACTTTTGCACCTATAGATACAGGTATGAGCATAAGACACTAGTACCTAGCCTAGTATCAATGTGCTAGTATGGGAACTTAACCAATTAGAATTTTGATATATAAGTATCACCAAGCGAAAATCAAGTTGAATTTGATAAATCAAACCCCAAAAAATGTGATTTAACATATTATATAAATTGTGTTTAATTTAAATTTATTGGAAGTTGGATCAGAATATGGGGCTGGCAAAACCAAAATTACAGGTTTTTGCTTGTAATACTTATATTTTTAATTGAAGTTTTTTATATTAGTTGAAGTTGTAGCAAAATTTTGTTTTATAAAATTTGTAATTTTATTGGCTCTGAGCCCAGGTTTGGTTCGATTTTTTTTGATTATTTATATATATAATCACACCATACATGGATAGGTAAAACTCTTAATAAAAAAATATTACATGATAAATGACACGCTTCTAAGTAATTCTTGAATTTCCTTTGTTAACTCCAAAAGTAATAAATTCGACCAAACATAGTCATGAATTTTAAATTCAAGCCTTCAACTCTTTGAGTACTATTTGTACTAGCCGTGAATTAATTATTTGTATAACAGATAGCTTATTTATATTTAAACAGATCTAGTTGTTGCTTTATATAATTATTAGCTAATATATATTTTAATTTTAAACTTTTCTATTGACTTTCAAAGTGACTCAAAACTAATATATTTCTATACTTGTAAAAGTTTTCACAAAACTCTTTAAATACTGATAAGTCTAGCTTATTTCTAAGAGTTTTTTTCAGGTTGAGATCAATGTAGAATATATATAAGCAATAAATTGAATCTGAAAACTTCAAATTTATTGCACTATTCATTGCTGAATTAGTAAATACAATATTTGGTGTTAAATCTCTTATATATTTTTTAATTATTTTTAATACTTAAACAAACCCATTTTTTGTTTTATTTTTAAGCATTACAATTGCAACAAGCCATGTTCTATTGCAATTATTAATAATAACAAAAAAACATGCTATTATGTTATACTTATTGGTGCAAGATGTTGTATCAAAAAAAAAAACATCATAATAATGGATTTATAGAATTTGCTGTTCTAGTAATATTCATACTAATCTATATAATTAACAATCATCTTTCTCAAATTTTGCCTCCACAAACCAATGTGAATCCTCAGCTCATTGTAAATATAAGTGCCTTATAAAATTAAATATATCAAACTCAATTTGTATTATTGATTTTTTTTTGCTGCTTGAATTGAGTTATAAAGACTCTTCTAATAAATCTTTCTTCCAAGAAATTTTTCTTTTAAGAAATACCCAATACTTGGTGCACTAGTTGCACTATGATTAATACAGAATTCAACAAATTCAACTACAGTCGGCCCTCTCAGAACCAATCCTGTCAAAACCAATATCCTGCCAAAATTGGTTAAAAATCAATCCACCATACCCGTTCCATAAGTAATAACCAATAATCTGTCATTTTCGATATCCGATAGCCTTTATATATAAATTTCTGATTTTGTATATATATGTATTCAATTAAATCACATAAAAATTGATATAGATGGGTTCATTCTCGACAATCACGTGATCAGAATATTGTTTTTAGGATTTTTCGTTCACAATATAATTCTATTTTCCGCTCTGACTAGGCCCCAGAAATTGTTCAATCTTGCAATTTGATTGGTCAATGCGTGTCCACATTTTACATGATATTGTCAAATCTGATTACTTCTCAAAACCAATACTAAACCCGTTCACCATGCATACCAGTTCTGAGAGGGCCGACTGTATTTTATTTTTAAATTTATAATATCTAGCAATATTAGTTTTAGGTAAAAATATTAACAGATAGTTATATTCATTTACAAACTTAGTAAAATTAATCATCAATATACTTTTTAAAAAATTTGCATTAACTTTCTATTAACAGTCTGTTATCTTGAACTAGCAATTTCTTTGATTATTTAGATTTACCACTTTCTTTACTTTATATTTGCTAGCACAATTGCACTTCCAACTAACTTTATATAAGATTTTAGTATTATTTTTAGTTTATGTTTCAGTTTATTTTCTGTGTATACTAAAGCCTTTTTCTAACTTATAATTATTCAGAAACTTCTTAGTATCATCCTATATATGAAAAAGTTGATCTAATATTTAAAAGAAAGAACACTAAAAATTTATTAACTAGAACTTATAGTTAAAAACTTTAGTATCACTTCAAATATAAAAATTAATCTAATATTAATTTAAGTAAAGTAAGCTTCAAATTTTTATCTAATAAGTTCATATCATATATAAGCTTGTGTTGTCTTAATAATTTTCAGTTATTATTTCATTCAATAATTTGTTTAATTTTTTATTTATTGCTTCATTTGCAGAACTAATTTCATTTTCATCAAAAAATTCCATACTATATAACATATTAATAACTATAAGTTAATCTATAAGTTAATATTAGATTAAATAATACCATATAAAAATGAATATACTTTAAGGTACTATATTTGCTTTTATTTTCTAATACTTTTCAATACATTGCATTACTGTTGTTAACAACTAACTACCAAATAAAACACTATTATACATTGAAGAAAATATTATCAAACAGTCAAATAAAGTGCTATTTGACACATAAAATTTTTTAAACTAGTTAAACTTATTAAATATTTGTTTGTTTGAATAGAAGAAAAGTTTAATTATACAATTGTTATTTATTTATATAAATTAAATTTCTAATCTGTTAAAACAAATCTATATCTGTGAGGTGTGGTGATTTAGTGTAGTGGTCTAGTCGTCGTCATCCTCTCCAAGTGGCAGGTCTAGAGTTCAAATCCCACAGACGACGAATTTTGAAAAATAGCCTGTGCTACGGTTTACGGTTGTCAATTATCGGTTGGATCTAGAAATCTGTAATC